>CAEGAE010041668.1:0-17269 GCA_903067095.1 Girardinus metallicus
AAACTTCCAGAAAACTGTAAAACAGCTGAAACACTGAGTGCCTTTAAATCTCGACTAAAAACCCACCTGTTTAGAGTCGTTTATGAAACATAATCATTTATGAATTTAATGAATGTTTTGATTGTTGATTCTGTTGCATGACTGTTTTTATGTTTATGATGTAAAGCACTTTGAAATGCCTTGTTGCTGAAATGTGCTATACAAATAAAATTTGATTTGATTTGATTTGAATAGAAAACTGCATTTAGAGTACTAAAAATCTAAAGAAAAAAATTGACTGCCGGTACCTACTCACACTATCCCCTCCCTCATGTGAGTGCTTTAGTTTCCCTGATGCGGTGAAGTTTTGCCTGTTCGATTTGGAGACTCCTTAGGACAGTCCTTTCTTTGATGCCCAGTCGCTAAGCATTCCAGACATCTTTTCTCTCTCATACAATGTGTACGTGTGGAATGCAAGGTCTGTCCGCAGACCCCACAGGGGAAACCATGGCTGAATGGAGCAGTCTTTGGTCGGTCGGCAGAAGGAGCAGGCTGGTTTGTATGCTTTAGTACTCTTTCCAGCATACTAAGTACTCTCTCTAAAGCATTTGACTCTGAAACAATAACTGCACTTGGTTTAGCAAGATCACATAGTTTGGCTGTATTTACATTGGTGTTTTCTGCATCATATTCTAGGGGTTCACTGGCTGTTACAGCGGCAGCTACACGAAGGGCATGTGCATTGGGCAGGGTTGTGGTTGGTTCTTTAGCTTGGTACTCCCTCTGATGCTCGTCAGTAGCTTCTTGGACATCAGCCAGGGACCATTTGCTGGTGGGCTTGCATTTAAAGATACTAGCAAGGTTGGGATCTGGGCAATTTCTGACAAACATCATGGCTATTTCAGAGTTCATGTTGTCCATTTTACCCCCCTGGCACTTCAGATGCCTCTCTGCCACTTCTGCAGCAGTGTTTTCTGGAGGCGTCCAGTTATTATATGTACTTTATGTTTAACTTTTCAAGTTATTTATATCAGGTTTATCCAAAGAGCAGGACAGAAACACTTCTACACCTCACGTTATAGCGATACAAGCAAATATAAAGTCTAAAAGTTAATCTGCATTCATTTGGTTCTTAACTTGAAAAAAAAAATTTGCTACTTGCATTTGAAAAGTTAATGCATATTACTGTCTTCAGTCTTAGGCCATAATGTTCTTCAAAGGCATGCACATATTCACAAAGTAAATGTAGGCATGACGTAGAATGATAATCAGATTAGAGGTGGGCATTTATCTAAATGTTTATCATTTATCATAATAAATTTCTTAGGACATTGTTGTCATGACAAATGACAATTAAAGGGGCAGTATTATGTAAAAAAAATATACTTTTTGAGCTTCACATCATGTTATTCTGTCATTCCCTCATCAAAAAAAAGACGCATGCTTGAGAAATTTTTTAATTTCCATAGCAACCATTCAGCTATGCAAAACGCCTGGGTGGACCTAACTCAGTTTTGAGAACAAAACTCCTCCTCGGAGCTGCAGTTCCAAGCTTTGACATTACAGAACACCCTTCCCCGCAATTCTCTCACTCAGCTCCTTCAGACTAGCTAGCAGCAATTAGCAAACACCTGTTGAAACTGCGAATCAGCTGAGCTCAATATACGACCTACTTCTCAGGGCAATGCTGGTACAAACGTCATTAAAGGGCTAATAGAGGAAAGCCATGTTGTCATGACTTCCTGCAGGTGGAGTTTCAGAAAGAGCAGGAGTTTTTAAAAGAGACAGAGGCCCAATTGTAAGGTCCCGAATTATAAAGTAAAATTTCTTTTAAGTCATCTATGATATTTATAGAGCATTTTTATAAGACCTGGTGACAGTTACTTGATTGTGCTACAAATGAAACTAAATGCCTAAAATATATAACACTGCCCCTTCAATAATGTCTAAAACATTAAAGCTGTCCGTATTGTCAAGATAGTTAGTCTTATTGTTTTACCCACCGTTTGTTCAATTAAAATATCAATGAATAGCAATAAATTTGAAAACATGATTAAATGCTGTTATGATTTTCAGTTTAATAATATAAATCACACTTCTTCATGTGACTTGTATCCAAAAGCGTAAAAAAGCATATAACAAATTGGAATGTTTTTTCAAGAGCAGTGTTTGTGTAATTGCAGCGACACGCAGTCACACCCATACAGTTACCCAAAAAAACCCAAAACAAAACAAAAAACGTCTTATCACTTTTATCGTCATTACAATAGTACCACAAAATATTGTGATAGAAAGAAGTCTATATCACCCACACCTATAGCGGATAGCACTAAGCTGAATTTTAGGACTGACTTGGATACAGAATATAATTAGGACTGTGAACTGCTGTCATGTAGCATTCATTACGAAGAAAAGAAATGGTCCAGTCTCAACTTTACAAAATCACACATTGGAATTTTTTTTCTGACGTTCTCAGTCCACCGAGACAAAACCCATCAAATCCCTTCCTGGAACAGCAGGAGCTGGATGATGAAGGAGACTGTGGCTGCTCTACATCACATTATGGTTTCAGAAAACCATAATGTTTTTCTGAAACATCATCCCGCTCTGGAAAACCTGGAGCAGGAAGTGTCCTCACCAATGTGTGCAGTGAGACAGAAACCCAGAACTCCTCCGAGCCTCATTGTTGAGCCCAACAACTCCAGAGAACATGCAGCAGGCGGACGCAGGAAAGCCACAATGACTTAGGTGTGTTCCCCTGTTCTCCCTTTCTTCTAGGGTGTGGTGAGAGGAACGCCGGCCTGGAGCCAAGATGGCGGTCAGAGTGAAAACCACAGAGTGAAAATAGAGGCGGCCGGGTCCAGGACATGTCCGCTGTAGATCAAACACGGACGGGACCTCAGCACACAACAAAGCTCTGGGAGGACAGATGGACGTCTGACAGACCAATGAGGACATGCGTGTTGCTCAGTGTTTATTCTGCTGTAGGACACTGAGGTCAGTCAACACAATAATAGAGACAAAAACGGGACAGTTACAGAAAAAAGGAGGTATGGCATGCAAGCAAACCCAGTCATTAGAGAAGTCTATTTCTCTAAGTGTCTAAACAGCCAATTAGCTGTTGGGAACGTTTGAAATGGCAACAACACCACAGACACGCACAGTAAGTCAAGGGGTGCAAAGAAAATTAAACAATGAGAGAAAAGAGTGGGAAAATGGTTGTTATGTCTGGGACAATGAGACTCGCATGTTCTAATGATGAGGCACAGGAAAAACAAAGGTCAAGCGTAGACTGACTAAAAATACTCGTCGCCAACAGAAGGGCAGCCGTGACTACAATTCCAAGGCTGTGGGTTGAACAGCTACAGGCTACTAACTTAAAACATGTCTGGTACTGGGCTGCACAGTGGCGCAGTTGGTAGAGCTGTTGCCTTGCAGCAAGAAGATTCTGGGTTCGATTCCCGGCCCGGGGTCTTTCTGCACGGAGTTTGCATGTTCTCCCTGTGCATGCGTGGGTTCTCTCCGGGTACTCCGGCTTCCTCCCACAGTCCAAAAACATCAGGTTGATTGGCCTGTCCAAATTGTCCCTAGGTGTGAGTGTGTGAGTGCATGGTTTGTCCTGTTTGTCTGCGACAGACTGGTGACCTGTCCAGGGTGTACCCCGCCTCTCACCCAGAACGTAGCTGGGTGAGAGGCACCAGCAACCCTCCCGACCCCATTAAGGGACAAGGGTGAACAGAAAATGGATGGATGTCTGGTACTGGCCTGATATGTGGTCTGAATCCCTCATTGAGCCAACTGGATTTCTAGAGATTTGATGAAAATGCTAATTTCATCCAAACTTTTATAATGCCAGCCATTCTTAGCATTTTTGAGGAAGAGTGCTCTCGAAAATCAGACTTATCCAGATGTATTTATCCATTAGTGGTCATCTCCAGCAGCCATTGGACAAGAGGCAGTGTACTCCAAGAACTGGTTGCCAGCCCATGACAATTTAGAGTGTTTTTAGAGCTGATAGTCCGGTAGACTTGGTTAGGGTTATTGAGGACCAAAATTGCGATGTTTGTTACATTGGCTGGTGTAGTTCACACTGCACTGCATCTAACAAACCAAACTCTGTAAAAAATCTGTTCCCCTCTTCACCTGTAGTGTGCTGCACCAAGAACAGCTCAAAGAAATGACACAAAAAGATACCGAGCACAACTTCCTTCTTCACAAAATATAAACAAAAATTAAGTGGAGTCAGATTTTAGTCATTACAGGATTTCTTTGACAAAAGACCACAAGCTATTTCTCCCAATAGTGATACACAAGTGCATTTGTTTTGATGTTGATTGTATTTACCCAGAATACCCTTCGCTGTAGACCATTTCCTTCTGTTATAGCGGTTTCCGGTTCACTTCAACTGAGCCGAGACTTAGGTTCTCAGGAGGACCAAAGTTTGTTTTTCAGGTTAGTTCAGTAGCACATTCACACCTCCCAAAATGAACCGGGCTTTCTTGGGGAGCAGTTTGAATAAAACAAACTAAACCGGGCTTGTGTGAATGCACTCTTAGAAAAACCAGCTAAAAACAACATCCCAGTGTCCTCTTGGGTGACATTTTATGACAGGTGCTCTATATTAACAAATTTTTTATCTAAGAGCTTTTGATACACTACCACACACACCATTTGAACCGTTCTATTAAGTAGAATAAGTTGATTAATTTAAGATGACCAAATCAGTTCCTCACTCACTGGCATCATGTTGATCTATAAAAACAGAGGTCTCCGGACACCATATGGTCTCTGTGTTCACTATGCTAGAGGCTAAGCTACATGCTAGGTCTGATTCAGTGGCAGTTCAGGAAATCTAATTAACTGCAACTTGGGCATCATCACAAACCTTTGCAGCATTTTTCACTTTAGATGTTACTGCTCCAATAGAGAGTAGTTGCTTCCAATAGAGCCTATTCTCTAGAGTGAACTCCAGTCAGCTTTAGAAACAAGTTATGAGGCAAAAGAGAAGTATGCACGTTCTCATAGTGAGATCACAAATGAAGGCTTGAAAGAGAACTAAAGGCTAGCGAGGAAGAGGTTTATCTGGCAGAATGAGTCTGGCTTCTAAGCAAGGGACATTACTGGTCTGAGCATCAGGTTTAAAACTGTAAGACAATCGCCTCCTGCATCTCAGAGAAATATGGGGTATACGTCATACTCTGTAGTGAAATACCTCACTCATGCTATCAGAGGACTGAGGTTACTTATGCAACAACATCTCAATACATTGGCAACAGGGAACAAAAAGATGCAAGGGACTCCATGAGCTAATCGATTAACGACTGGAGAAACCAAACTTTTCCTCGGACGTTTAACCTCTGTAAACAGTACAGCTGAGCACACAATAAAAAGTGACTTACAAGAGGTTCCTTGTTTTTGACCAGTCTTATAATCTTCACAGAATTCTCCTCATCATCGAGGTCTTCAGGCAGCGGAGGGAGTTCGGGGTCGTACCGCTTCTGAGCAACTGTATCATGGACGGACAGAAGGCTCTGGAAGAGAGAAATCGATGGGGGAAGAAAAGACACAAGTTCAAGTTATCAGTCAAACTATTGATTTGCTTAAATAGTTAGTTTGGTACTACTTTACGTAGTTAATTGAGCTTGGGTCCAGTTAGCAAAATAAAGTGGAACAATGTAGCACTCTAATCCACATTTTAATGACTGCATGTCTCAACCGAGGTACATAGAAAGGATTTTTGGGGACAACTTCCACTTCATATGCCTGACAAAACAAGACTAGAAGTAGAACTTAAACTTAAAGATATGTTGAAATTCTCAAAACGAGTTCAATTTTATTGATGAAACTCATTGCGTCTATATATAATAAAATCTTAAAGATTATTTTGCTATTACACAGTTATATTTTATGTCTCTTCAGGCATGCATGACATGTTTGACGGCATACTTCCATCTTTGTCAAAGGTATCACAGCTGAAACATGTCAGGTATGTCTGAAGAGACATAGAAAATAACTCTAATAAAATAATTTAAGGAAGTTCAATTGTATTTATTTTTTTAATCTTTTATCCCTGTGAAGCTCTTTATCTATTGGTGCTTCAGGTTAAATCTCTACACCTTCAATCCTGTCCCTTCTTTATCTTTCATGAATTTTCCCCAATCATACAATGTGCTCCTGAATTTTATTGCCCTTTCTTCTCTCTCTGAGGATGATTTCATCAACATTTTATTTGATCACCAGAAAACATTTCTTTCTGCAGATGAGCACAAACAGTAAGTTGATGGGAATGGGATCAATCTACAGTAAAAACCATCAGCAGCTCTAGAACAGCAGCTGAATGGAGAGAGAGCAGCAGGAGGTTCTTCAGTCCCATCCAGAGAGGAAGAAAATCTCTGTCTGCACATCAACAGAAAACAGCTTCTGATTCAGAGCTCTCTTCTTCTTAGTTTCATTTTCCTCTTTTTCTTGGAAACTAGCCGCAGGTTGGATCTGGATCATCTGAAATTACATCCAGAGGATGTAATTTCATAACATCCTCTGGTGAAACAGACAGTAAAACTGGAGGTTCTGTTTTAGTTTCAGGTTGGATCTATCTTGTGTTTTAGCTCTTTATGATGACAGACTGTCAGTCACTTTAGCTGATCTCAGGTCAGCCATGCTGGTAATCAGTGTCAACCCCTAGAGTTCTGGAAACATCTTTTTTTATGTTTTATGCAACCTTTCTGTTCCATTTCCACTGCTGGCTGAATGTCAGACCTCTGATTTATAAGAAAATCAAACCTAAACACAACTTGACCTCATCTTCAAACGTTGTTTCAAATTTAGATCAGAAGATTTGTTTTTCCAACAAAGTTCAGATTTATTTCCTTCCATCTAATCTCAGCCATTCCCCACTGGAATCTCTGAACTCTGTCAAACAGACCAAACAGCAGAACCTGTGGTTCTATGTTCATCCACAAATCCTTAAACCTGGATCTGCCATCCGCCTCCTCTCCCAACAACTTGGAACGGAGCCACAACTGATTCCCTGTAAAAACCTTCTTGGAAGTTGCGGCAGCAGCTGGATGCTAATGGGGAGCACATGGAGCTGCTGATCACCAACACAGAGGAGAATACAGGTCTAAATGTTTCACACACTTTGGTCTCTAGAGGGAAACATTCCTGCTGGGCCAATACAAGTCAATCGGCGTTGTTATACTTCAGAAGTTGTTACCTGAAGTATAACAACTTCAGACAGATCTAACTCTAGATCCATCCTTGTCACTCCCAAAGAGGACCTCAACATCTTCATCTCTGCTACCTCCAGCTCTGCCTCTTCGTCATTGTCACTGTCTCTAAACGAAACAGCATAGCTGTCTTTTACACCTTTCCTTTCATTCTTGCTGATACGCTTTTATCACACCTGACACTTTTCTCCACCCAGTCCACCCAACTCGGAGACATTTCTTCACTTCCTTTCCACACTAGCCATTGTTCTGGACTGTTGACCCCGAGTACTTACAATTTTTCACTTTCTTTATTTCTCTTCCCTGTTACATGTCTCCACTTGGGTCTCTCTTGTTCACACATATGTATTCTGTCTTGCTACGACTAACCTTCATTCCCCTCATTTCCAGGGCAAGCCTCCATCTTTCAAGATTTTCCTCCACTTGTTCTCTGCTCTCACCACAGATCACAATGTCATCTGCAAACATCACAGTCCATGGAGATTCCTGTCTAACCTCATCTGTCAACCTGTCCATCACCACAGCACACAGAAAAAGGCTCAGAGCCAATCCTTGGTGAAGTTTCACCTTGATCTCCTCTGTGACTCCTACAGCACACCTCACCACAGTCTTACAGCTATCATACATGTCCTTCAAAACCATGAGGAAAACATGATTTCCTCATGATTTTGGATTTCATTGTTATTCCAAACCTCCTCACGCAGTACCACAGCTCCTCTCTTGGAATCCTGTCATATATTTTCTCTAGATCTACAAAACAAAATGCAGCTCCCTCTGACATTCTCTGTACTTTTCTATCAACATCCGTGATGCAAAGATTGCATCTGTAGTATATTGTCTTGGCTTGAAACCATACTGCTACTCACAGATGTCCACTTCTGACCTCAGTCTCGCTTCAACAACTCTTTCCCATAACTTCATTGAATGACTTATCAACTTTATACCTCCGTAGCTGCGACAATTTTGGACATCTCCATTGTTCTTGAAAATTGGCACTATTTCTCCTCCATTCCTCAGGCATCCTCTCACTCTCTAGGATCTAATTTAACAGCCTTGTCAAAACCTCTACTGCTGGCTCTCCTAGGCTCTTCCATACCTCCACAGGTATATCATCCAGACCAACTGCCTCTCCACTCTTCATCCTTTTCAATGCCTTCCTTACTTCATCCTTACTAATATTTGCTACAGCCTTTTATATAAGTCAGTGTATATACTTTGTTTAGCCATAACTATCTCCACCTTCTCTTTACGGCGTATCTCCCTGTACTCTTGATCACTCTCGTCAGTCCTCACACTGTTCCACTTCTTCTTAGCTGCTCTTTTTCTCTGTACTCATATTTGCACTTCCTCATTCCACCACTGAGTCTCTTTGTCAACTAATGACATACCAAGTATGTCATTATTCTCAAGCTAAGTGGTTGCTTGTCTTATTTTTGTTGATTGTAATTTTTTATTATAAACAGCAAATAGTTTAAATATCTATTAGGTTTTACTAATAATACATTTAAACATTAATTAAAACAAGTAATGGTGATTTCCTCATGGTTTTGGATGAACTGTTTCCATCTGACTGAAAAATAAAATCATAGCACTGACAAATAAATTAAGCTCATCTTTTTAAATCTGTCATAGTGATTGTTCCACTGGGAAGAAATATTAAATTGATTCATTATATGAAAGCATAAACACACAGTAGTAAAATATAATGCTGAAATATCCACCTCTACTGAAATTAAGAGGTGGTCCTGATGATGTTTTATTTCCTGGTACCCTGAAAAATAAAAGTACTTTATTCTTGTGGATTGATGAGATTTCCATTTGCAGAGGTAATAAAGCCTGCCTTTAATTGAAGGATACAAATTTTAGATTTATTTTTTTCATTAGACAGTCTGGGGGAGATATTGATATGAAGCGCATAGATCTACAGAAAACTAAATTGCTGAACTTTGTTGAGCTTTGAGGGAATAGGAGAATATTCGTCAAAAAAAGTGATGAAAACATGGATGGAAGCCATGGAAACACAATCTTTCAAACAGATATTTTCACTGTGCAGGTGTGTTAAGCCAACCCTCGGCCTCAACCACCTTTCTTCACCTCATCAGTTACAGCTGATGGCTTTTACCAGCTCTATACTGTGATGAATTGACCTCAGCCATTGTCATTTGTCATCTGTCAGCCCTTTTCTCTTTGGGGTTATCACAGACAAAGCAGATCATCACCATCTCTCTGTGTAGCATGGCAGGAGTGATCGGGATACATTCTGAGAAACTGTCAGTTTTCCTTTTGGAATTAATCAAAGCAACTGAATTCCTGTCAACAGTGCAGACTTAAAAAATCTACTTCCGAGCCTGAATCTTTGGAGATGACTGATCTGTTCACACCCCTACAGTCTGACACACACTGACTGACTATCGATGTGCGCTCTGTGTGTGTGTCTGATCTGCTGGGAAGGAACTTCAGAGTGAAGTGTTGTTTCTGGCAGGAGCCAAATAATCCTGAGGACAAAGTGGTGAGAAGCCTGATCCTCCAGGGTGAAGCCAGCTCTGTCTGGCCGAGACACCTGGAGGATTTGACGGACGGCCCCCAGTTCAGGATTAAAAAATAAAAAGTGTCGACATTTATTTTGTAGCCGTCTGCGTCTGGTTAATGAGGTCAGCGGCTGAGGCAAGAAGAAGAACAAGAGAAAAGGCCGGGAGCTGTTTGCGGTTCGCATTAGTATTAATGATGCAAAAACAGAAAAGACACAAATACAAAGCTGCTCGTGTTTTTAGCTAATTTTTATAATAATTTAATCATTCAGAGAAGGAATTATTATTTCAGCTTATTCAATTCTAACAAAAAAGGGCAGCAGTGGTTCTTACCTTCACATGGGGGTTTTCCAATAGCTTAGCGAGTTCTTTTATGTCTCCATTTTCAGATTTTAGTTCGAGTTGCTTAGAAAGCTAAAAGAGAACAGACACAGAATGGTGACTCAAATAACCTTTAAGAAAATATGATATATGATATAGTAAATAGCAACGTAACAGATTTATTTCCTTGACTTGCTGTAGTTCGAGTTCAGATTCAAACATCTTACAAGCAGATGAAACTTGAAGTAAACTGACTTTTGAGCAGTAGATTTACAACTGGCTATGAAAAAAGGTTTCATGGGAAACTTAGCATTCTTTGAACGCTTTATGAATAATATCTCTGTCTGCTGTCATCACAGCAGGGTTCACAGATCTAATCAGCTCTCGGGCGCTGTCCGTGATCCTGAACTCAGAAAAAAAAACACCAACACAACTCAGTGAGAAGCTGGAATTCCTCATGATGAAGAACTTAATGTGGTTACAAAAACCACCCAAATCAGCAACCAATCAGGCCAACTTCTTTTCTAGCTTAATGATTTTATTTTTTTACACTGTTTAGGCGCTAATTCTAGAACAGTTCTGAATAAAAAAAATAGACATTTTTAAGTTGAGTTCCAAGCCAAAGCCATGACATATTTTAGTTGGATGCTTTTGTAGTGAGGAAGCAGGAGCTCAGGGTGAAATCTGCAGGACGATCTCCCAGCAGCAGGAAGATTCTGGAGCTACAGGAAGATTTAAGAGAAGCAGGAACATCCAGGAGGCGTGAAGAGTAGCTGATGAAAGCCAAGTCCAAAGGAAAGCTGGTATAGATGAAGTCCTGGCACATGCTTAGAGATGGCGGTCAATTCAGACAATGGAAGAGATTTAAAATGAAACCTCCAATTCACAAACTAAAGCTTACATGTGTTTGTTTCAAGGCAGAAAACAAACAAAAAAAAAAATTAAAGAACCCACATTTTTTGTGAAAAGTTTATACGATTAGTTGTAGTTTCACTAAAATGAGATGATTTTAAATCCTTCCAGAGGAAATAAACGAACAGTAGAAGTTTCTCTCTCTGGCATTAGGATGATAAGTTTAGCACCTAAAGCACCAAGAGACACATGGATCATCTCTCCGTCTGTGTCGTCATCAAGCAGGAGGACAGAAGATTCAAGCTTCAGACATAAAGCTTGGTAAGATGAAGGAGAAAGTATTTCTGAGTAACGGCTGCAGGAGCAAGGCAGCAGAGGTTGGAGTGTTGGGGGAGAAAACACGAGGGGAAACATCTTCATTATTTCCACCAGTTTCCGTTCCCTGAAGGGAAAACACTGGATTAATAAATAGCAGCAGAGGTCAGAGTCAGTTCTGAGTCAGTCCTGCTTCAACAAACTGATGCTAGGAAGTGGGGGGAAAAAAAGCTGAAGAATGAGGAAATCTAGTACATGTGGGTTTGGAAAAACCTGGGGAGCAATAAAAGAGCAGACTGGATGATCAACAGAAAACAGGTGCTGTTTTAAAACAAAGGCAAAAACAACAGTTTAATTAGATTACATGCTCACAAAGTCAATAAGTAATTTAGCCTTATCTCTAACTTCTGTTGACTGTGGGCTACAGATCAGGTCACTGAGGACACCCAGTGGATTTTGCTGCAACAACAGGAAAGGCAATAAAAGCTTTGTGAGGCTGACCAGAGGCTTCTGTAAGGGAGCGAGGGTACGAGCCAGGGTTCAGATCAGGAAGCAGAGCTGCAGCTTCTGTAATGCGACCCACGCATTACCCCAACGGGACAACGTCTTGTCCAAATTAAACAGATTAAAAAGCCAACCTAAAAGAAATAGACCAGAATCCGCTGAAAATAAATAACTTTTCAACTGGACAAAAAGCAGAGCAGCTAAATGTGGCTCACTGAACATCAGGTCTTTCTTCAAAGACTTGTGAGGATCAGATTTGATTTTGTCTCAAAGAAACCTGCAGCCTGAAGCTGAAAGATTATGTTAGCGTCAATGAGTCTCGTAACTAGGTCAGTCATGGCAACAAGTTCTGCTGGACTGTCCCAGAAATGATCGCGATTAAATCTAGAATCAACTTGGAATGCAAGTTCTTGACTTTGATTCAGTTTGAATGATTAAATTTCATTTTCTCTTGTTTTCTTTTTCTTTTTCTCTCCTTGCTTGTGAAGTGGTGCCATATAAATAAACCAAATTCAACTGAGTGAACCAGCAGAACATCCAGTGATGAAAGGACCAGAGTTCAGCCCACAGTGGATGTTAGTTTATCAATCCTTTGACAAGATCTCTTCACTCAAACTGTATTATATCTGGATCAGCAGAGAGAAATGAACTCCGAGCAGCCAGGCCGGGTTGAAGTGTCGCTTTGTGTTAACCAGTAAATTCAGCCCTGTGTTAGCTGAAACCAGAGCCTGAGATGAATCAAACCGTGGATCTCTCTGCGTTTTCTTTTGTCCTCGGCCACAGCTTCAGCAGAGCTCATTCGGAGCGGCGTGGCGGCTGTAAAACGATCCGTTTCTAAAAAAACACACCGTGTTTGAGCCGACAGGAGACTCAGGTCTGTGGCGGGCTGAGAGACGCTTTGATTCAACATCTCTGGGCTCCAACCTGATATCCAGTAATACCAGAGAGACGCTTTGCAGGGCATTTACAAGGAAGCACAAAGGTGCTGTAGCTCAGCTGAAAAAATATATGTAATTGGGAAGGAGGGAGACTTGGCAAAAGAGAAAGTACGGCTTATCATTCACACTCTGAGGTTCTTTTATTTTCTTTTCAAAATTTTGGTTTCCTGGTTTTGGCCTGGAAACCACATAACTGATCTAAAAGTTGATCACAGGCCAACAAACATTGTTACAGAAACATTGTACATTTGTGTTTCCTTCCATCCGGCAGCCATCACCATGTGAAACGAGTGCGAAGAGGAGCTGAAGAAGCTTACTTCTTGGGCCAGGATCGCGACGCTGTCCAGGACTGGAGCCGGCTTGCTCTCCTCGTAATGCTGCAGCCGTTCATGGATCTACAAAAACAAAACACTTATGTCAAACTTTGGGAATAAACACCTGAGAGCAGAGATTCTTCGAACATTTTCTCCTCAATTCAGAAACACGATCATCTCTAATAGCAGACTGAAAATCAATGTTCATGGTTATGTCACACCTCGAGGTGTGATGCTAATATAGCTAGAATGCGTGGTTTTTTTTTACTTTTTATTCCTCAGCAATAAGCCTCTGACTTGTTTTGTAGCTTTGTTTATTAATCATGACTGTGTCACGCTTTCTGGGGTTGTTGTGTAGACATGTCTTCCACTTGCTTGTCTCCAAAACATGAATCTAAAGGTGAGACCTGATTGGAGATGCGAATCTTTCAGTGTGGAGCGATTCCACTTAATTCCGATTTTTAGGATCACAATTTTCCATTCAGAAAGCTATTTTTTTTCTGTTTAAACAGTCTAGAGATTCTGTTTAAATGAAGTGACTGACAAGAGGAAAAAAACAGTGTAAACAAATAGAACATTTGTCTGAAAGGTTCAACGCTGCATCAGATTCCACCAGTTTATATTTAAGTAAAAATAGGGTTTGTTCATACAATTCTGTAACTTAAATCATCAATGTTAGGTTAGCTTACGTGCATGATGTTTTCTTAAATAATAATAATAAAAAAATAAAAAATAGCAAAGAATTATTCAAAATATATACGGTGGGTGAGACGACCAAGTGGTTTGATATGCAGTGAACTCGGAAACAGGAGCAGCAAAGACCAAATTTATACAGAAATACGCAGACTATGTGATGTTACCAACATGACATGAGGTGGAAAAATTCTGTCTTGCATCTGGAACGAATGTGGAAGAAAGAATTTTCAAACTCTTTCCTCCCACTTTGTCCTTGAATCAATTACAATTAAGTGAAGATATTTTTATATAATTAGAAATAGGCTGTTTGTCAATTATTTGTCCTTGCAGTTTTTTCCTTATATTAATTGAGTTACGCTTTATTTTGTAGCTCGTTGTGATCTTCTTACTTTCTGATTTGAGCACTAAGAATTAAATTAAACTCCTGGTGTTTTTAAAAGTCTAGACAAACAAAATGCTTTTCCAATAGTGGATTTTTACAACCCTTGCATCCACGTTACAAATCAACCGGTTTTCCAGCAGCACATTATAAGCTCATAGGCCACAGAGGCATTCTAATCATTTCCACAGTAAACAGGCTCATTTTTTCCATATCACCTTCAGGACTGCAGCTGTTTAATGTTGAGAGACAAAGCTGTTCCTCTGAGGAGTTACTGAAATGGAAAGTTGGAGACAAACACATTCAACTGTGTGCAAACATTGATTATAGTCCTCACAGAAACACTTTTATCAGTCCAAAGTTGAATTTTGGAGCAGCACATCACACATCATCCTACATACAGAGTGGTTCTAAGCTCTATGGCTTTGGTATTCTGATTTAGAAGCAGCACTGGAGCCATTATAATGACAGCCTGCAGGTCACTGTGGGCCTTCATCACAGAACAGACTGGGACCAGTTTTCACCCCCAGCAGTAACTCCCCAAATCCCCACTCTGCCCAGAATGTGGACAGAGTAGGTCTGGTTTCAGACACGGAGCCTCCAGCTGAAAATACAGAAAGCTCCATGGTGACATAGAAGGACCTCCAAGCTCCATGTCTGCAGCAGCAGACTCACAAAACACACACATGCAGATTAATCTCTAAAAATATTGCGATAAAAGTGCAAGATTCATTGTCGCTCATTTAAACAGTAAATCTTAGAGTGTTTTCACACCTGATTCTTTACAATTGAGGACCAAAATTGCAACATTTATTCCATTTTCAGCTGCTGTGGTAAAGCCTGTTCACCTCCTCGCCTGTGGCGGCGCTGCACCAAGAACCACTGAAGGAAACGATACAAAAACCTCCGAAGAAGACAGTGAGCGCAACTTCCGTCTTAATAAAATATAAACACAAATGGAGTGGCGTCAGATTTTAGCAACTATAGGATTTCTCTTTTGCCTTTGGCAAAAGACCACGAGACATTTCTAGCTATCACTAGACTCCCCTGCTTGCTTTGGTTGTATTTATCCAGAATGCCCTGTGAAAAGGTAAAGGTAATTTTATTTATATAGCACATTTTCAGCAACAAGGTACTACAAAGTGATTGTAGTCTGCTTCCTACTTTTGAAGCAGAGTAGAGTTCACTTCAACCGAACTGAGGCTGAGGTTTTTAGGCAGACCAGAGTTCACTTTTTGGTCCACATCAGAGTTTGATTGAGCATTCACATCTCCCCATTTGAACCAGACGTTCTAGACAAACGGACGAGGGTTTGATTAAAGCAGACTAAACAGAGCTGGTGTGAATGCACTGTTATATTTCCATTGTTTTGCAGCAGACAGAAGTGGACCTGTGATGCCGCTGTGACGTGAAGAATTTCCAGTAAAGCACAGATGAGGGCAGGAAGATGTTCTATTAAATGCTGCTGCTGTTTTCATTTCACTGAGCTAGTCAGATCTGCAGAGCTCCTCTGTGGCTGCTGATTAACCCTCTGGTTCTAAACCCTGCGCTAAGACTCTGCTGTCTCTTCTTCTTCTGCTGCAGGAGTGGCTCCGCTTCCTTCATCAGTCCTCATCATCGTCTCTGGAGGAAACCTGGTGAAAGGAGCGAGTGAGGCTGCCAGAGTGTTCAGCACTCCAACATACCACAGTCCCAGGAACATCTGCTGAGCTACTTGCTGCTCCTCCACCTCCACTTACTGAGGAATTTCTCCTCTGTGAGCAAACACTTTATTTACTGTTCAGGAGGCTTTCCAGGCTTCTATCCATGACGCATTCATGGCTTTTAAACTTTGAGCAGAACACTTTCTGTCCACATAGTGAGGCAACGTTGCTGCTGTTGGCTGATTAAAAATCTGTGGAATAAAAATTAGACAAACAGAATAGTTCCAAAAACAACCCGCGGTCTGACAAAAAAAAAAAAAACCTGGAACATGGGGGAGGGACGGATTGGACGACGTTCCAACAAGGAACAGAAGCTGAACATCCATCTTTATTTTGTCAAAATACCTCAGAGCGCTGCTGAGGGCTGCTTCAGGTCAAAGGTCAAACACATCAGAGGCTTTTTAAACTACGTATGGACTCTCCTGTGACCACAGCAGGATGTGCTCTTTGCAGGTGTTTTAGGTGGAAAAATAGGTTGTGTGCAGGTTCCAGCTTGTACACATTTAGGACTGAAACGATTCCTCGAGTGATTCGAGTACCTCGATTATTAAAATTCCTTGAGGAAAATTGATCTGCCTCGAAGCCTCGTTATATTATGTTTTATTATTTAGCGCCGGGGCTTTATTTGCGCTCTCACTTCCGCCTGAGTTGTTGACAAAAGCTAAATGCTAGCAGCATAACATCCAATTTTCAAGTTCGGCCTGGGAGGATTTTACTGGTTCATGATAATGTCCGGGTTGTTGTCGTTTTTCTGGGGACCAATAAACATCCTTAAAATGACGGGAGCGATGCCTGGAGTTCGGGAGCGATGCCTGGAGTTCGGGAGCGATGCCTGGAGTTCGGCAGCTTTTCTCCTCCACGGAGCTGCTGGTTCAGAGCGAACGGTGGGATTATTTATACAGGTGAGCAGATAGACTAAACATGGCGGGCGGCTGTGCATTAGATGCATAACTTTACTGAAAATACTGGAAAAATAAATTTCATATCATCCCGGTCGCAACAAATGGGTGGCAAAGCGCATTGTGACGTTACATACCTGGTAGATGAAAAATTGGACTGATATTGATATGCGATAGTAATACTGCTGTTATGTTAGATTTACCAATGTTTCATTTTATCTTTGTTTTTATCCGATTAACCGATTAATCGTAAGAATAATTGATAGATTACTCGATTACTAAAATATTCGTTTACAACAGCCGTTAAAAACTTAGAGGGTTTCAGCAAAATCAAAATACATTTTCTTCATAGTTCTGTGATTCTACATGACAGTAGAAAACAGGATCAAATCGTTTATTAAGTTCATAATGGGAAAACAGTCTGGCTGTGTTTGGCTTCCAGAGTTTCCAGAGATGAATATCATAGGGTGAGTCAAATCTGGGAGGCGAGTGGTCTGCCTGGTACCCAACAGCTACAGACTGGAAATGAGATCATTCACTGAAACCCGTCTCAACTTTCCACTTGGGTCCTAGAATCCCCAGCAGCAAGGTGAGCCATCATTAAAGGTCTGCAGC
>CAEGAE010041687.1:0-22410 GCA_903067095.1 Girardinus metallicus
TAATCCCGCCGGACTCCAGGCGTCGCTGCCGTCATTTTAAGATGCTTATTGGTCCCGGAAAAAGACAAAAACCCGAAAATTATCATGACTCAGTAAAATCCTCCCAGCAGAACCTGAAAACTGGACGTTATGCTGCTAACACTTAGCTTTGGTCAACAACTCAGGCGGAAGTGAGAGAGTAAATAAAGTCCCGGCCGGAACACGGTGCTAAATAATAACATAATATAACGAGGCTTCGAGGCGGATCAGTTTTCCTCCAGGAATTTTAATAATCGAGGGACGAATCAGTCCAGGAATCGTTTCAGCCCTAGTTTTATGTCTTTTCTTTGATTTGTTACTTGTTTTAAACATTCAATCAAGTCAAGTCTCCTGCTGCTCAGGTCTGTGTGCGTCTTCCTCTGCCCCTTTTTATTTACTCATTTCAGCCACACCTGAAACCAGCACAATCAGTTTTAAACAGTGTAAATGAGGAATAATTTTAACAATCGCATAACACCAACTGTTCTACAAAACAGTTTGATACATTTACTCTTTAATGTATTTATCCAGAAAAACCGTACATAGTGGTTATGTTACAGCGTCCAGAGCGGATCTCTAGAACCGGCCCACCGGGTCGGTTGTCGTTGACCCGTCTGATCGCCTCCCAGCAGGTTGTCCGTCATTGACGAATCGTCCTTCCTGTCCCACTCCGACATCAGCTACGACCGCACCGAAGACTATGTGGTAGGACACACACACACGCACACACACACACACGAACAGGACTGTCCCACTGATCAGAGGACGTTTGTCTTCATATATCAGGACCTGGACACCACGCTGATCAAACCTCTGAGGTCTCGAGCCCGAGAGCGGAGGGTGAGTCCTGATTGGCTTTGAACCCGAGAAGCTGACGATGATCTTGGTCTTCATCCTATTCTCTTGATGTCCTCCTGTCTTCCATCCTCACCCTGTTGACCCGTCTCTGTCCTTGTCGGTCCGGTGGGTTCGTGAAGCGCTCCTCCATGGGTCAGCCGGTCGGAGGTCCAGTGGCGAAGCGGAGCAGAATTGGGAATGTGTCTGCAGAGATCCAGGAGAGGAGAACAGTTGAGAAGGTGAGGAAAATCCGAAGATGGTTGGTTTTCTTCTTGAAGACCAGAACCTCCGACTGGAATAGGAGTTCCTGACAGCTGGACCCAACAGAGCTGACGATGGTTGTCCTCCTGTTGAAGGTCCAGTTGAACATTGGAAGCAGCTGCTGAAGTAGACTGAGGAAGGAAACTCATGGCTGTTCTGGTTCGGGTTAGGTGAGGCGTTTCGGGTCAGGTAGACGAGGAGTCGTAGCTCATATTGGCTCAACCAGAAAACGATGGATAGATCCAGACTTTCTGCTGGTTGTAGATCCATTATTGCTGTTTGTTCTTGTTAGTATGCAGCATTAATCTCAGCTATGAAACACAATGTAAGAATATGGTAACCGAGATGGAGCTCCTCTTGTTTTATTTTGAACGCAAATAAAAATAGTCAAATACAAAATATCCCTGAAAAGAAGTTAGAAGATCTAATAATTAGTAATAGACTCATAATTAATGTAGACTCATTTCACCTTTGTCATTTCTCCTCCATAATTCCACCCCACAGAATCATACATACTCTTCCGTGAACAAACACATGGATCTCTGTCCCATGCGGTCACTAAACATTTGTTGAATGTTTCCAGTAAATTCTTTGGTGGGTCGTTGGTTCGATTCCCCACCATCACAGGGTGAGTGAGTAAAGGTCGTGTGAAGCCTCAAATTTAACCCGTTTTCCCAGAACTGCAGTTGTCGAAATGGTTCTGGTGATGTTTTACACTGGACCTTATGGTTCTGGCTGTTGTGACTCTAATCCGAACACAAAGCGGCCTGCAGTCATCAGACCAGCCAGGTCTGTAAGACACAACCCTTCAGTCCTGAGATCATAGCTTCTCTTTCTTTGGTCTAAAACGTACAAAGTTCGAAAAGCTTCTTTCAGGAAAATGTCCCATGATGCTTCACTGCAGAAGACATGAGGCTGACGTGAAAAAGCAGCAGAACCCAGCAGGGACCTGTTGGTTCTGGCTTCCAACCTGTGTTCTGCTCAGGAAGTGGAAACCATCGTGAAGGCATCCGTGGCGACTCCAGATGCAGGCAGACAGAACCACATGGTTCTGGGAATCAAGCAGGTTTGTCCCGATGACCTGGCTCGATCCGCCTCCCAGGAGGGGGCCATCTCCGTTCAGGCTGCAGAAGGAAGAGGTGAGTGGTTCTTCTTTCTATAGTTGGGTTACATTTCTAGATTCTGATGATCAGGAGAAGATCTTCTTCAGGACTTTGACCTTTAACTTCCTACAGGTTCCACTGCTGCTTTACAGCTAAATTAACCCTCCAGAACCAGATCGGAATTGTCTGGTAGCATTCCTTAAGATGACATTTGTTGTGGATTTTGGACTTTAAGAATCAGAACATGGAGTCTGGATCCACAGCAAGCCTGTATTATCTAAACCTACTGTCTGAACCTGCTGCTCTGTTTTAAACCTGGACCGGGTCTGGACCATCCTGAACTGGCTTTGCTCTGGACTTCTTCTGGAATCAGAGCAGAAAATGGTTGAATACAAAATGTAATGCATGGGAACAACCAGCAGAGGGCAGTCTGTCCACAGAAAAACTCCCAATATCAGTTGACAGAATCCCATTTTCTATACACCCTTGTCCCTAAAGGGGTCGGGAGGGTTGCTGCTGCCTCATCAGCTAACGTTCCGGGCGAGAGGCGGGGTCACCTGGACAGGTCGCCAGTCTGTCGCAGGGCAACACAGAGACAGACGGGACAAACACCTAGGGAGAATTTAGAGACACCAATTAACCTTACAGTCATGTTTTTGGACTCTGGAAGGAAGCCGTAGTACCTGGAGAGAACCCACCATGCACACAGAGAACATAGAAACTCCATGCAGAAAGACCCTGGGCTGGGAATCGAACCCAGAACCTTCTGGCTGCAAGACAACAGTGCTGCCAACGGCACACAGTGCAGCCCTTGACAGAAACCAGTTAAGAGAATTGCATGTTTGGACCGTAGGGCACAGGATGGACTATCTTGGATGTTGTGGATCATTATCTTCTTAGAAACCATTGTTGTTGTTAGAGTTCTGTTGGTTCCTTATACATTTGTGGTTCTTATGTCTTACAGAATCAAAACACATGGAAAGTTCTGGTCTTCATAGTTGGATCTGTTCAGCTGGTCACAGTTTAATCGTGACAGACTTCTGATCCTGCTTTAGGCAGCCAGCTCAGACTGGACGGACTGGTGTTCTGGATCAGAATTGGTGCTGGTTCCTCTCCATTAGTTCATTTGAACTCAGGTCCACCCTGAAGCCCTTATTTTCTACTGAATTTTGTCAGAACCAATCAGAACCCTACTGCAGGTTTGGTATTGGTCTATTTGGTACCAGTTCAGTGCTGCATCCTGTGGATTTCACCTGGATTTCAGTTCCATCAGACCTACTGTAAGGCAGGGAAATGGACCACGAGGTCCAACTGGTGATGAGAAGGTACTTCTGGTCTCTGATTGGTCTTTCCATCTTCTCCTCAGGTCAAACGTCTTTGTGGAGCTCCAGCAATGAAAAATCAGTGGGACTTAACACTCCTGTGGAGGACAGAAACATTCTGGTTCTCCAGAAGTCCTCGAGACACAAGTTTCTGACTAAAACGGTACATAAGTCTTACTGGACCTGATCGGGGACCCTATGTCCAATGCAGGGGTCTCCAACTCCTCAAGAGCTGCTGCCCTGCTGCTTATAGATGCATCTCTGCCCAACAGAAGTATAGTTCAAATGCTTGAACTATACCTTCAGCATACCTTGAGTTGATCCAGGTGTGTTAGAGTAGGGATGCATCAGGACAGAAGCCTTGTGGACTCTTTGTACTGTGGACTCTTGACCTTTGAGACTTCTGACCTAAAGTTCCTGAGTAACCTGAACTGTCCTTCCAGGTGATCCGACCAGAGACCTGCACGCCATGTGGGAAGAGGATTCGCTTTGGGAAAATGGCTGTAAAATGCAGGACCTGTCGGCTTGTTGCTCATCCAGAGTGCAAACAGAATTTCCCAAACAGCTGCTCGTCTTCCAGCGCAGTGACAGGAGGTGGACCTCATAAGGTACCTCTGTTGGTTTAGCTCAATGTGACCCGTTGCATTCAGTTGCCTGCAGAATAAGCGACCGACAGGCTGGACTCGCTCTGGTCTGCTGGGTTTGTAGAGCTCACTCACCTCCAGGTTCCTGTGGGACTGAAGGCAAAGACAGGGACAGAAAACAGGCTCTGGATTTCCCAGCAGGGAGGAGGAGAACCTCACTGAGCTCCAGGTGTTTCACCAGGATTTGTGTTGATCCTCTCTGAAACTTCAAACTTTGAGTTTCAGAGAACATTTCTCTGATTTACTGGATGATTTCAGGTCTAATGCAGTGATGATGTGAGGGGGTAGAGCAGTTGTCGTGGAAACGGTACAGAGCACCTGTCAGAGTTGGTCAGAAAACTTCTCCTTTCATGCAGAAAAATAACCTGGACCTTAGTTTCAGCTTCAGGTACTGTTGAAAAGAAGTTTGAACCAATTGAATGATGGTCAAACTAAGCTGCAGGCCCACCAGTCCACCACCTGGACTTCATCTGACAGACATCAGAACACCAACAGAACCAACTGATGTGTCTGTAGCTCTAATTTAAGTTCTGCTCTGTTTTAGGACTCTCTGGAAGCTTTTGCTCCGTTGACCCATCCCAGAGTTCCTCAGGTCATCGTGGACTGCGTGGCTGAGATTGAGAGGAGAGGTCTTCATGAGGTGAGACCTTCGTTGTTGTTCCTTCTCTGATCTCTGCAGGAACCAAAAGAAAATTTTAAACTTAAAATACTGGACCGGGTGGGCTGGCTTTCAGATGAGGACGAAGATGATCCAAATCGGCTACAGGAGGGCTAGAAGATGTGACGTTTTAAGGGCCAAGTTGTCCCCTCAGGGTGCCGTTAGTGGTCCTCCTGCTCAGTTTGGGTGTACTGTTCTTGGACTTTAACAGCCCTGATCCACCAGAGAACTATCCACTTGTATCTTCTTACCCCGTTGTTTCATGTGTGTCTGACCTGTCCTCCTCAGAGAGGCCTGTATCGGGTTCCTGGGGGAGAGCGTCCCGTGAGAAATCTCAGAGATCGGATCCTTCAGGGGAAGCCTTCTCTGATGCTCAGTAAAGTTCAGGACATCCATGTAGTTTGTGGGGTCCTGAAGGACTTCCTGAGGAGGCTGAGGGAACCCCTGGTCACTTTCAGGCTACACAGGGTCTTCATGGAGGCTTCAGGTAGAAGAATTGATTTTGAATTTGTTTCATAACCGGCTCTAATCATCCACTGAAAAGAGTCTGTCTGTGTTTTAGAGCTGGATGAGGACAATGGTTCTGCTGTCCTGTACCGGGCCGTGTCCGAGCTGCCGAAGGCCAATAGAGACACCCTGGCTTTCCTCATGATTCACCTCCATAAGTAAGAACCTTCAGCAGAATAGAGGTCTGCAGACAGAACCTGGACCTGCTGTCATGTCTTCAGAACCAACCCGTTCTCCTTGAAATTCAGGGTGATGAGGAGTCCACAGTGCCAGATGGACCAGAACAACTTGGCCAGAGTGTTTGGACCGACCATAGTGGGTCACAGCATTGCTGAGCCGTCTCCAACAACCATCATGAAAGACACTACCATTCAGCCAAAGGTCTGTTTCAAAGATCTACTGGCCTCGGTTCTGAGCTGGTTGTGGTCTCCTTGGTGAGTCTGGATCAAATGATTGCTCATGTCCCCAGGTTGTCTGCTGCTTGCTGTCCATTTCTGAAAACTACTGGAGACAAGTCCTCACCGTGGGAACGGACCAGAACCCGTCTGCATCCTCCTCCAGTAAGCTCAGCCAAGATGAAGGGCTCAGTGGGACCCAAATACACAGATACAAATTCAAAACCTTTTCTCAGGTGGTGCACTGAAGTACTGATCCAATTGTTTTCAGGTCGATTGTTCCAGCCGTTGACGTCTCCTGAGCTAAACAGCATCTACAGAATGACCAGTCCAGGTTCTGTGCGAGAAAGAATCGGAAACCCGGAGAACAACTTCAGCACCAAGTAAGACCAGAGCAGACCGGTCCCACTATAGGGTCCGCTTCAGATCCACTGTGTCCCTCTGCCTGCCCCCTGTGTTCACCAGGTTCCACTACATATTTCATGACATTTTTCATACACGGTAACTTGTTAGAGTTTTCGCTGATCTCCTCATTGTTTGCTGTTTGTTTGGACGTTTTCAGAGATGGAGTAGAGCCTGGAAGGAAGTTCTTCACTTCACCCTATTGACCAACAATCAGTACTGACCCAATCCTCCTTGCAAAAGGTACCATCTGACTGAACTCAACCCTGCAGGTTTATATCAGCAGAAACTGACCTGCTTGACTTTCTTTTCATCATAAAACATACATTTATTATGAAATATGCCACCAGAAATGGAAAATAAGTGAAGCTTTTCAGCTCTTGACTTGACCTTCTCTACAAAACGGACAATTTCTTTATCTGGGCTTAGCTGGACCAAGTGGCCATTTATTAAGACAAACTGGACGGCTTTTCCAGACTGAAACAAAGGATGTTCTGACCAGTTATAAACTTTTCAAACTTATTTCTCAACTAAGAATAAATCTGGAAGTATTTGACTTGAACTTTTAATCTAGATGATGTTTACGGAAAACTAAATTTATTTTCCTGAATGTGAAATTAATAAATATGAAATGAAAAATGTCAAATAAAGCTTTGGTCTTGCAGAAGATTTGCTTGTGAGTTTCATGAGGTCAGTGGAGCCCCCTTCAGATGGATCTGAAAGCGCTTCATTGTTTTCTGGAGATGTTCCCAGATCTGCCATCTCAGCCTCCAGCAACAAGAGCATCGGATCGGTTCTGCTCTGCAGAACCTGAAGGCCTTCCACATCCAGCCCGGTTGGTGCCTGTCCCCAAACTCTGCCTGCCTAAACGGGTTCCTCACGTTTATGGGATGATGTGGCCAGTTGATCCAATTATGGTGTCAAACAACAGACGTCTTACTTTTCTTTTTCTCTTCACACTTTAATCATGCAACTGTTATCACAACAAATTACATCCATCACAATACCTACTACATCACAGGTGTGGTTGCTATAGTAACGCTCCTCATGGACACTCTGTGTTTCTGATCACTGTGTGAAAGAACAGAAAGATGACTAGAAACCACCTGGCTGCCATCTTGGACACCTAGCAGTCTGCTGATCTAATCCAAGTTAATCTGAGTTCAGATTAAACAAACCTTTAAACTCGGCACCTGCTGGTCAGGTGACCCATGGACACAGTATCCTATGGAAAAGTCAGTTTTTTTTAAAGGTTGGATCCTTTTGAAATCATGTAGTAAATGTTTCCATAGCAACAGCTGGACTCCAACATGGCAGCAGTGATGCTGACACTGATCCTACCTATTGAGTGAAAATATAAGGAAGATGTGGTCACTGAGGTGCCATTGATCAGGTTGGGTATTTGAACAGCAAGGTGAAGCTGGAGGCTCCGCCCACCTTAATGTCCATCCAATGGTTGCCCCGTTTTACAGACTGATGATCTCAGTTCTGACGATGTTCTGACGATGCTGGACGTACTCGGTGCAACCTGGACCGGTCCGGGTCGGTGGGTCCCTTGTTGACATCAGAAACTGATCATATTCAGAACACAAATGCAACCCTTGACCCAAACATTGAACCAATCACAGCCAAGGTACAAAAAACAGTAAAAATACAAAATTAAGACAAAGTCTTAGAAAACGCTACATTAAAAATGTGAATGTGACATCACATGCTGCAGAGTCACATGATGTCAACAACTCTGACTGTGACCGCGTTCCCTCAGACCAAATTAAAAGCCCTCAGTATTTGATTCCAGGCCTTCAGTGTGGATGCTAATGATCAGCTAGCGCTGTGCTAGTATCAACAGTCGGAGAAAACAACTCTGGTCTACAGAACCAGGTTCTGAAGTTGCTACATGACCCAAACAACCAAAACCAGCTGAACCTGGACTGTGGTTCTGGGATCATCTAAAGTTATCAAACTACTGCTACAAAGGCTGCGTCTGGTCAGACTGGAACCATGAGCTGTTGGTCACATGACCAGTAAGATGGTGTTAGGGTCCTGCATGTGGGGTGGTACTGCCACAGAACCCCAAATACCCTCCATCTAGAACTCTGACTTGGGGTTAAGGAGGCTTGTGTTTGGACAGTGGAGTCGAACTGAGGTCCAGACTGATTAGAACGGCAGCAGAACGGAGCCTGGTTCTGACCACAAGGCTAGCTTTGGCCTGGGAGGCCAGCCTGCCCCTTCAAGTCAGCTGATGCAATGTTGTGACTACCTCACCAGGGGTCAGAGGTCAACCACAGGCGGGTTGGCTGGTATCACTCATCTCACAGATGGCTGGAAGCATTTTGTGAGGCCAGTGTGGTCGTAATGTTCTGCTTGATTGGAGTTTTATGTCAGCATTACTCAAATCACTGTGATGTCACTAAGTAAGACAAAGATATCTTTCTCGTCGGGCCGGTTATGTTGCTGCTGATGTGGTTGGTCCACATCAGCAGCAACAGATGCTGACGTGGAGGGCGTCAGAGCTGTTGGGTCAGAACCGGGTCTGTCTAGTACCAGGTTACATGGGGTTGACTAAGCACTAGGGTGAGGTTCTGGGTGGGACAGCTACATTCAGGACTAAAGTTGTCAGTTTGAGCTCAGGAGACCCAGAAGGTTCTGGGGAGTTCTGAAGTTAAACTACCTATGTGGGCTATGAGGGTCAGACGGTTTCACCTGTAGAGTTCACTGAACCCTACAGGTGTTCAGTGAACACTTCCACCTTCAGGTGGAGCCACCTGTAGAGTTCAGTGAACTCAGCTGGATCATAGAGTAACAGATGTTCTTCAACACTTGGCTGGAAAATGAACAGATTAAGAGAGAGATGTAATGTTTGAACGTCCTCCAGGTGGCGCCACAATCCTTTGAGCAGAGCGACGGGGTATGTGATCGTCAATCTGAGCCCCTGAAAGACCAATAATTTTTCACATTATCAGCAGTTCACCCAGAATGCACCTCAACTGGCCAGTCATCACTAAAGGATCCAACTGAGCATACCTGCCAGGGTGAATCCTGATTGGTGGAGGTTTCGGGGGCCAGTTGGGGTTTTGGTCCCCGTAGGACCCCTGGTGGTTGGAGTTGGTGGGACTGACTTGGTCACACTGATGACATCATGGACTGGACCATCATAGTTACCGCGGGGAACGCCACGGGCCTCAGCCATCTGGAGCATGGAAACCAAAACATCAGAAGATTCTGATTGGTCAGTTCACAGATGTGTTTGTTAACCTGCAAGTTATGACTTCACTGGTCATACTGTTGTTCACCGGTTACCTTGCTGCGTGCTCTGATTCGCTTGTAGACGGTGTCAGGAAAAGCCTTTCTTGCTATAAAGCGTCCAGAACCTTCGGTTACGTTGAGCTGTCCATCCTCCAGAACAACCCGACCGCCGCTGATCACTACTGTGGGAACGCCTCGAAACTCCAAACCCTCCAAGATGTTTACCTCCAAGGTCTGCACAGAGAAGTTGGTGGGGATGTAACTACTGATCAGATGGATTAGTTTGAGTAAGTAACCAATCAAACCAGCGGTTACCAGGTTGTGAGTTGTGGGAGAAACGGTTAGAGTCTCTTTTGGGTTCCAAATTACAATATCGGCATCAGATCCAACAGCAATCCGTCCTGAAGAACGAGACACACACAAGCACGTCCAGTAAACTGGGATTACGAATGACTAAAATCTGATCACCAGTTTCCAGTAAAACATCCAGAAACACCATCCTGGATTTTACCCAGAAGCTCTAAGTTTGTCTTCCAGGTCACCTAAGAGATGAAGTCTGAAATTGGAAGCTGCACAATGCGACCAGCAGCTGACTACGAAGGGGAAGTGGATCAATCCTTTAGACGAGTGGCTGAGCGTTACTAGGTGGGCTGGTTCCCAGTTTGTGTTTTAACTCCACCTCCAAGTCAACAGCGATGGCAGGAGGGAGCCTAATGACCTCTTTTCACCATGGTAACCGTCCACCTGGGAGCTGTGCCCAGGATGGCTTTCTGATTAGCAACACTCCTAATTTCTACCTGTGTTGTCAAACCTTGGGTCAGTTTGACCTTCTGACCCAAGGTCAGAAGGTCAAACTGTGAGGAGCAGTCGCTTAATAAACTGCAGACTGTGAGGTCCATAAACTGACTCCAGCTCAGAGGCTGGACCCACTGAAACGATGGGCCTGTCCGGCTGTTCATGAAACATCTTGATGACTTCAACCCATCAGCCGACTTTCTGGGAACGGAAAATGTTTCCCACCGAGCCTCGCCAGTAGAAATGAAGTGCTGTGTACCTTTGCGTGGGTACATGTTGAAGACCTTGGCAGCGTTGGTGCTCGTCACTGCAACAAACTCATTCTCGTCCATCTTTCCTGTGGACTGCAGAAAGAACAAGATGGAAATTAGCAAAGCCTGAAAAGACGGGTCACCATCCCCCTTCAAATCTATCAAACCTGCTCTCAAATGTTTGACATGATAAAATTCTCATTTACACTGTTTTAATTTGAAAGATATTAATATTGGCACACATGTAGGAAATGGTGTTTCAAAATTCTACCAGCAGAGGGCGACCTCATGAAGTTTTTTTTATTTTTTCAAAATGAACTTTATTTAGATATGAACATTGAACAGCTCAAACATAAATGTCACCATTTGATGTGCTATACCAGATTATAGCCTAAGCTAATTTGCATGTGTAGTCCCAACTGTAACCACATTAGCCATTGTTGCTAATGTGGTGTTCAACTTGTTCTTCCACCAGCAGCTTGCTTGTTTCCTCATGGAACTTAGGAACATCTGACCTTCGGGTGTGATGTCATCACTCAGAGCGGCTTCAGGTAAAGGGCTCTTACCACAGCTCTGTCCCAGATCACCGACAGCCTCTCTTCAATGCCGCTGGTTCCCTCTGGGATCAGTGTGAAGTCATCTTTACCGACAGCCTTCTGAGCTGTGGAGAAGCTGGCCTGAGCGCTGGAGGTCACCTGGAGATCACCGCTGAAAAGAAATACCTGTTAGACTCACCTGCTGCTAGGCTAAAGCGGAGTCAGAGAGGTGCATACTCACCATGCTAGCAGAGAAGTCAGATACTGTGGCGTCGACGGATCCGGGTTCAGGGGAGGGCTCATCACAAAGGCGGCCGCTGTGGTCCAATCTTTGGCCCAGTAGTGAGAGCCATGAGTGGCCAGGCCAGCTGTGATTGGCTCCCCATACACAACCACACCTGAAGACAGAAAGAGTTACAGCTTGGTGGAGCAGGTCTGGTTTGGTTCTACCTGACTCCTGAAGGTGAGGAATTCAGTGACAGCAGTTCAGTTCCATAGCCAGAACATAAGAGCTTCGTGGAGCACCAAGACCTGGAGCTCCAGTCCAGTACCTGTGGAAACTGGTGTCAGGTTTGACACGAGATGTTCCTGGCGAACTCATGAACCAGCGTTCCAGCACCACCTGTAGGCACGCTGGTGCTCGTTCTCACCTTTTTTCCTGGCTTTGGCGATGACATCAGCAGCAGACTTGCTCATCACCTTGGTAATGTAGAGCGGGCAGTTGGCCTGCTTGGCGATGGTGATGGCCCGATACACTGCCTCGGTCTCCACCTGACACACAAACCCAACAGCAGTCAGATCTGGGGCCTGTAAATAAAACACCTTTATTCTTCATCAGTGGTCTCAATCTCCAGTCCTCGAGGGCCGGCGTCATGCAACTTTTAAATGTATCCCTTGTCCTATACATTTAAAGTAAATGGCTAAACTGCCTGACTAGCATGCAGTCCAACTCTACAGGGCTCTGCTGATGAGCCAATACTGGAGCCAGGTGAAGCAGAGAGACATCTAAAAGTCGCAGGATACCTGGAGTTCGAGACCACTGTTCACAGAAAACCATCCCGAGTGGATGAAATTATCGGCAGAACAGGTGGAACCATCACTCCCAATGACCCACTGAACCAGAACCGCATAAAGACACAGTACCGGTGGTGTCCATGTCGGGTTCAGTTTACCTCTTCAGGGTGAGATAAAACATGGCCTTCAGGTCCAGTAATACCCGCACTGAGAAGTTTTTTCTGCTCCTGAAACACAAACCATTTCAGACCACTTAGAACCAGTAAACTCTAGTTAAGACCAGTTTGAATGTGTTCAGTGGTTCATCTTGTTCAGGTGTGTTACCTCATCGATGATGTCACCATTCTCAGCATGGACCTGAGCAATTGCTCCAAGATCCCGGAGGATCCCAAACGCCTCATAAAGCTGAGCCCCAAGAAGCAGAAAGTGATGAATAAATAAACAGGAAGTGGACAACAACAAATAACCAAGAACATGTTCCTGTGTTTCACCTGAGAGTCGGAGCTCTGGTACCGGTCTTTGTAAGCCATAAAGAAGAGGAAGGAATTCACCCCTGAAACACAGCGGCACAGTCAGTAGGTGGGTACAGTCAGCGGTGCCATTCTGCTGATGTCATCATGAAGGTTCTGGCCTTGCTGTGAAGGTTACGGGTAAATGGCTCTCAAGATGTTCTCCAGGTCTGCATCTGAAATGGACCAAGTGACGGTCCAGAACCTGGTTTCATTTGGGTATTTGTGGATGGATTTTAAAGGTTTTCTAAAACTTTCCTCAGGGTCAAGAAGGATCATTTGGATCAGTCTGGAAACGGTCCAGAGGCTCCCTAGATGTCCCCACATATAAGTGGGAGTATCAAGAACCCAGTAAAACTTGCCATGACGACACATATTGTTGACTCAACTGCATATCGATCATGAGAAATGTTCCATTAGCTGCTACATGTTTGATCACCTCCGTCTCTTTAACCTTTATTGATCACCTTTATCTTTGACGAGCGTCTCCAGCTCCTCGTAGAGGCCTTCGTGCCACCTGGTGACATCCAGATGGAAGGAAAAGTCACAGCACGCCCTCTGCTCTGCCATCTCCTTCCACAGATCAAACGCTGACAGCAAGCTAGTCCCCGGCTCCACCAACACGTGGTCGACTGCAGACAGACAGTAATGAGGTGGCACGCAGGTGGCAGTGCTGATAAACGATTGGTGGTCACTGACTGATGGTGGTGGTTCCTCCAGACAGGGCGGCTTTGGTTCCCTGGTAGAAGTCGTCACACGGGATCAGGCCTTTCTGCGGAGCCTGGAGGTTGGTGTTGGCGTCGACGCCTCCTGGGATCACCAGCTGACCGTACGCATCCAGCATCTTCACACCAGATGGGATAATCAGGTTCTCGCCTATCTGCCTGTCAAGAAACGGGAAGTGTGATCGTGTCAGAGGAGCTCACACTGACACTTGGTGACCAGGTGAGATCATTCAGCCACAGGAAGACTGGCTGAAAATGTACCTGATAGTCCCGTCCTCGATGTAGATATCGGCGTAGAACGACTGATCATCATTGACAACTTTTCCTCCTTTGATGATGAGACGGTCTCCCTGGAAACAGAGAACCAGAGAGGTTTGTGGGGAAATTCAAAGGAGGAAGAAATGGCTGCTGACATCCAGGATTCTCAACTGCACCCAACGTGACCCAAAAGAACCCAGCTTAACACGACCCAGTTCACCACCCACCCCGGCTCGATGTGACCCAAGTCTTCATATGGACGTTCACAATGATGTTGGAGGAACCAACCAGGAAGCTCAGGAACTTAATGATCTAAAGACAAGGTTTCCTGAATCCAACATGTCCTCCAGCCACAGATGAACATCAGAGATGAGATTCTTGAGGTGAACGGTTTCTAACCCGGATCAGGATTCTCCTCTCTGAGGAGGATAAACTATTAGTCCAGAACTTCCAGAACGGAACCAGCCACATGACCGGACTCTGTGTTTTTTGAGAAGGAAATGGGTCTTGGAAGTGGTTTTGGTTCTGGAGCATCAGAAAGGGCATCATCTGAATGGAGGGTTTTCCTCTGGATCTATGGACGGGATCAGAGGTTCTGGGTTCAATCCCAGACCAAACCCTGAATCCCAGACTGGGAGAGCCAGGGAACGCCGATTATTCCTGGAACCTCTGCCCATCATGAGCCAACCTGCCACCATTGGATGAAACGCCTCATCACGGAGGGAACCGGGCCAGGGGCGGAACCGGTCTGGGGAAAACATGCTGAAGTCTCCGTTATTTTGGTTTGGTTTCTTTGCCGAAACCGAACCAACCTCTCTGGTTGGAGAACGGTTCTGACACGAGGCTAAAAATAAAACTAGACCTTGAAGTTCTGCAGAACCAAATAAGCGGAACCCAGAAAATCAGCTTTCAATGCAGGAACATGAAACGTCCCACTGCCCCTGAATGCAGCGCGCTGTATTCAGCAGAACCCAGATATAAATCTCGAACCGAAACGAAAAGAGCTCAGCAGAAGCTGCACACATTCTCTCGGTTCGGTTCGGTTCGGCGGGTCTCCTCCCTGTCAGACAGGCGGAGCTTCAGCATCACCGGCCCGGTCCCATCTCGGCTGCACTCGGCTCGGTTCGGTTCGGGTTGGACCTACCGCGGGTCTCTTCTTGACCTGGAAGGACATCCTGACGGATCTGGGCCGGTCCGGATCAGCTGGCTGATTCTACTCCTCACGCGGACCCGCAGCTATTGTTGCTGCAGCCACCTGTGACGTCAAGCTGCAGCTGATATACACAGACACAGTTTCCGGTGTGGATCTTCACAATAAAGGCCCGAGCATGACAGCAGTGCTTTGCAGTTGCCATGGTGACCACCAGAGGTCCGATAGACTCTTTTTAGATGAGTTCGGATGATCTGCTGGTTGGTTCCGGTTCAGCAGAAAAACCGATTCATTGATTTCACTCTGTAAGGACTTCCGGTTCGAAGAACAACCCAGTTCAGCTCTGAAGAAAGAAATCCGGTTCGGTCCTGCAGGATGACCAGGTTCGGATCTTTTTCCATGGGAACAGATGTTGGAATCTGAGGCGGGTCCAACTCAGATTGTAAACAGGAAGTGAGATTCCGAACCTCAGAACCGGGTTCCAGCTCAGCACTTTATACCATGAGAAGAGCCGTCTGGTTCCGAACAGTTCAACTGCAAATTGAAGAAGAGGACCTGGAGGAATCCAGGTTCCTCCAGGTCCTCCAGGTTCCTCCAGGTCCTCCAGGTTCCTCCAGGTCCTCCAGGCTTCCTCCTCCTGACCGGGAATCTGCAGATGTTCTTACTCAGCAGCTCCAGTTCGGGCCGCTTTGTGCACTGTGGTGTAGGGCTGAAACGATTCCTCGAATGATTCGAGTAGGCCGATTATTAAATGGATCTGCCTGGAAGCCTCGTCTGAATTGTTGATGAAAGCTAAGCGCTAACAGCTTAACGTCCATTTTTCAAGTTCGGTCTGGGAGGATTTTACTGATCGACGACGATGTTTTTCGGGAACCAATAAACATCCTTAAAATGGGCGCAGACTGAACACTGCGGGGCGCTGTTTTATGGAGAAACCGGAACACGAAGTTCATTCACTCAAACTGGACACAGGCTGACCAGTATGCATATTTACATCGACCCCCTGTGTGGAATTAGGATTCTTTGGCGAAGGTAAGAGCTTAAACCCGCCGTTAGCTCTGGTTGTGCAGCTCTATGTGAACGCAGGAATAACTTGTAATCGCACTTTCAGAGCGAGGATGAGAATGATTTATCTTTGTGAACAAAAATGATCTCTACACGCCGCCCAGCGTGTGGCGCTGTCTGCCCTGTAAAGTTCATGTCTGCGTTCCCGGTTGGCGGGTTTGTGCCGAGAAACGCGCGCAATGTCGCGGGAGCGCGCATCGCTCTAAACTCGCATATTGACGAGGAAACGAACTGAACTCTGACCGAACAGGAAACTTTTAAAGATATTTGTAACATTATGACGTTTCTTAACCATGTCAGCCCCAAAACGGCGGGTTTTATTTCACAGATTAACTGACATAAAAACGGTTTTTACACCTTTATGGAGACATAAGAGTCGAATGTTTTTCAGTCTGATGAAAATGTTCTGCTGATGGTTTGAAATTCCCCGATTTTTCTTTTAACACCATAGTAGCTTAAAGCATTACAAACCAGAGGCCCATTATGTGGAACATTTTATATCACATTAACTGTCTAGTCTATTAATATCTATTATATTAATAGACTATCTAGTCTATTAATATAATGTGCATTTGAATTTCTGAGCCTGCCAATATTTGCATCCCCTGTTGATATGAAACTTACAGCAGCAGCTCAGAGATCAAGAGTCATTAGTAGAAAAGGTGAAATCTCTCTTAACTCCTCATTTCTTCAAGTTAGCAGGGGAGGCGTTTTTTTGGCACAGCAAATTAATTCCTAGCCGATATCTGCTTGCCCTCTATTTTCCCCAAATATGACCCTGTTCATGTAAAACTTAAACCAGCAGCTCAGAGAACAAGTGTGATTATGTAGAAAAGTGAAATCCCTCTTAACTCTCTATTTGGCTGAGTTAGAACTGGCCAACCTAAAAACTATCAGTTATAATTGTAGTTGTGAACAAACAGCTCAAGCTCAAAGATTAAACTCACCGCATCAGATTGTTGCTATGGTAACAAAACAATCTAACTATGAACTTTTACAACGTAAACTTGCCAGCTCCTTAAATTCTTACAATTAAATGTTGAACAATTAGAAATCTTTTAATTTATGTTGAAACCATTAAATCAAATTCAGCAGCGTTGATCATCTCAATAATCAAATGTTACATTTATGTATCTGTGATAAAATATCAGCATTTATGGCCATAAATGCTGATAACAAATAACTGATATTCATTTTAATTGTAGTTATTGATTTGTTGTTTTTAAGACTAGTTGTGGGTTTAAATCTAGTTTCACTGGAGATGTTTTCCCGTAACATATAATTATCCAATAATTCTTTTACTTCTCCTGTCTACTTAACATCTTTTAATACAAAAACACGATGGACCGCCACGGCGCCGCGACCGCCGGGCTGAGCGGGTTTTCTGGGCGAAACCCTGATCCTTGTCTCAACAAATGGTGGCGGAGCTTAGCTGAGACGAACTAAGGTGTTAAATCCTAACAAAGCTATAAATGTCTGGGCAAGGTCAGAGTTCATCTATTAAACAGAAACAGAAACTGGAGTTTAGACATGTTTTATAATAACTGATCACTAATAGATGGGCTGTTTCTTTATTATTACAGTGAATATCCAGTTTCCTCAGTGACTCATTAAAGCCTTGGATGAAGGTTCTGACCTTTGACTTTGTTAGATAATCAGAAACTAAACCGGACCAAAAAACCAGAAACGGCAGAAATCAGAACCAAACTGGGATCCAGTCCCTGCTAGTTTCTATGGGTTACTTATTCCTATTAAACCAATATTTAGTTTTGTACTTTGACCTTTTTGTCTTGTTGTTTTGTTTGTATTTTCCTCTAAAATTCACGTAAAACACTTTGAATTGCTGAAAATGTGCTCTATAAATAAAATGACCTTACCTTACCCGGTCCAATCAGAACCAAACCCGGGTTCTGATGTTGGGTGTATTTTTCTACGATCTATAAACAAATACAAGTAGAAAGTAATGAACCTCTCTCTTGCCGTAGTTTTCCCGGGTGTGTCCAGATGGAAGGACTGCGGTCCATCCTCCATGTTGGCCTCCCGTTTGGGTCGGACCGGCACCATGTCGCTTCAGCCGGGGACTGAAGGACTCGAAGTTCAGAGTTTTGTTCTCAAAAGCTCCTTCCACGTTGCAGAACATTCCTCCGAACTTCATCCGAGGACGAGGAGAATCGGAACCGAGCCGGGACAGCAGAGAGGAGCGGTCGTCCTCCTGACAGAACCGCCGCTCAGACATGCTGACGACAAATGATGAAGAGGAGGAGAAAGAGCCTGCGCTGGCTGACTGGAGGGGGAGGAAGAGGAAGAAAATGACCCAAAAGAGATCCACAGAGGAGAACAAACGCCAAATAACGAAAGGGAAAAGTTCTGGTTCTATTTGAAGAACCTGACTAAGGTTCTGGGTTTCTGGTTCTGTTCTTTCTTCGGGTCAAACTCGAAGACTCCAGAACTCTGAAGGAGGAGATGGTTCACCAGAACCGATGGTTCTGTTGACTGGAAAAGAGTTCAGTATGAGGTCATGTGACCTGGACTGTCGGCTCCAATGAGCAGCAAGATGAAAGCACACACACACACACACACACACACACACGCGCACACACACACACACACACACACACACACACACACACACACACACACACACACACACACACACACACACACACACACGCACACACACACACACACACACACACACACACACACACACGCACACGCGCACACACACACACACACACACGCACACGCGCACACACACACGCACACACGCGCACGCACACGCGCACACACACACGCACACGCGCGCACACACACACGCACACACACGCACACATTCACAGCCATGTTTTCGTGTCTTGTAGGGACTTCACACTGATTTCCATTCATTTTCTACAGCCTAACTCAAAAACAGTGTTTCCCCTCATGGGGACCAAAATGTCCCCACAAGGATATAAAAACCTGGTTCACACTCTCTGGAGTGTGTGTGAGGAAACCAGAGCTACCGATGTAAATCAGACGCAGCATTGTTTGTGAAGCTACCGGACCTCACAGAGGCGGTAAACCGGGCCAGAGAGACGAGGAGCCTGACCTGAAGCTCCTCTTCTGTCAGTTCTCCTTAGATCCCAGCCTGACCCAGATCACTGCACACTGGGTTTAATGGGATGACTGGGTTTAGGACTGAACTGCAACTGGGTCACTGAAGTGGTCCCTGAATAGCTCCTCAGAACCACAGAGCTGTAATGCTGTTGGTAGGAAGCTGGCTGGTTCTGGTCCAATTTGGAAAGATTGTTAAAGAAGCTGTTAGTTGTTGTGGAGCATTTTCTTCTTCTCTGGTCAGCAACTCCTGATTCTTCTTCTTCTTTCTAGTTCCAGATTCAAGTTGGGTCAGCGCATCGGGCCAAACAGAACATCAACTATTGGAGATCCGGACTCGTCTTTGACGCCCACAGCCAATGAATCAATCAACAGCTGACTTCACACTAGTACCGCCCGGCCCGAATGGACCCACAGGATTCCAGGACTGGGTTTGGACCGGGCCCTGAGGGCTTATCCAAAGACGCCGGACCCGGGTTTGAGGTTCCACCGGCTCGACCCGACTGGACTCGACCCGACTCTCCAGTTTAAAAAAGGCTTTGGGCTCCTGTCTCTGCTCTGTATGGTCCTGGATGATCCTGGATGGTTCTGGATGGTCCTGGATGATCCTGGATGGTTCCGGATGGTTCTGGATGATCCTGGATGGTTCCGGATGGTCCTGGATGATCCTGGATGGTTCCGGATGGTTCTGGATGATCCTGGATGGTTCTGGATGGTTACACACTGGGAATTCCAAGGGGGAAGATGACTGCTGGTTCTGAGCCTGGTACTGGTTCTGGTTCTGGTTCTGTTGGAGGTCTTTTCCTGTTAAAGGGGAGTTTTTTTCTCTCTCTACTGTCGCCCCCTGCTGGTCTGTAGGTCAGGATCCTCTGCAGGGTTTCCATAGAAATGCTTAAGCTAATTTGCATCATGAACTGAACTTGATCCGTTGATCAACTCGGATCAGTCGAATCGATTGTGTTGGAATGTTCTGTTGGTATAGAGCCTGTAGAAATGAACTGATCCGATTTATTGCAGGATCCAGTCCAGCTCTGAATTTGATCTGCAGCATTTCTGGGACCAGAACCTGTTTCTGGACGAATCTTGACTCTTGACCCTGATTCTGTGGAAACAGCGACTCAGGAAGCCCGGCTGGGCAGGATGATCTGGATCCGCCCTCGTCCGGCCCGGAGTCTGGTCCAGATGGAAACCTGGATCGAGGCCGTGCTGCAGCAGCTCTGGCCTGGATCTCGTATAGAAAAATATTAAACTATTTGGTAATTTGCTCTTTAGAATGAACAAATTTCCAGAGATCAAGGCGTCCTGGAAACATATTCTTGTGTGTTCTGACCCAGTCAGCTGAAGCTCCGCTGACAGAACCTGGCTGCAGCAGAACTTCATTATTACAGGGAAACGGCTCTGAAACCTTCTCTGGCTTTCTGTTTTTTCTTGCGTCTGAATGGAGCAGATGAGTCCTGTTTTAGTTTGGTCTCAGAGGCGATCCAGCAACCCGGGTCAAAGCTGCCAGTCCGGACCGTCTGCCGGGGTTTGAGGTTTAGCTGCCCTGGCCTTAAATCTGAGCATTGGACCCTGTCAGTGTTTCCCATCATCAAACACACAACTCAAACACCTGGGGTCTCATGTGCAACATTTTAATCTCACTGATTACGTCAGAGTTTCACAGCAGGGCTAGAAAAATAGAATCTGGGATCATAAAAGTCCAGAATGCTGGAACTGAAGATGAGCGGGATCCACACAGAGTTGTGTTCTTTCTACACTTTGACTGATGATGACCACAAACTGCGGAGCTCACTTCGAACTTAAAGCTGATCTGAAGGATGACTTTAATTTAAAAAACTTAAAAATTGACTTTAAAGTACAAAATATTCAATAATTTTTGTATTTCAGATTAATGAGACTATCTTCTGTAGCAGAATAAAAACTTCATCTGTTTTATTAAATCAGCTGAAAGCAGTAAAGTTATCTTCCATCATCAGTAACAGGAATAAAACCAGGAATAGTTTTCCATGAAGTAAACACGGTTTTGGAGTCGGATCTCCTTATGAACACGGAGGAGGTCGGATCCACCTCCAGCACCTGATGAAGAAACTTGGCGTCCTCTGGCAGGAAGGTTTTGCTTCGAGTCTAGACGAGACCTGCCGTCATGTGGGGAGACGCATGCATGTTGGGTTCAGACATGCATTTCTGAACAGCTTCCAGACATTGGGTAACCCGAACTCTGAAGGTCATCGCAAACTCTCTCTTGTCTGCAGATAGTCGGTCGTTTCATGGCCTCAACCGGGACTTTAGTCGACTCCAACTCCAGTTGAGCGCCTTCCATTTCCCCAGCTTTGTCTCCTGACCTCTGCCTCCTAACGACGCAGCAGGTTTGTGTCTGAACCGGGTTTCAGTTGGACTTCATGGTTCTGTTCAGCAGACCCCTTAGTGTGGTAAAGACGTTTCTGGGTTTAGCGTTTGGTTCTGAGACGGATGGTGACTCTAGAACCAGTATGCAGATGTCATTCAGCTGAAACCCAGATGTCTTTGTCTCATCTGTCTCATCAACTCAGCTTTGTTTCCACGGAAACCACTCTTAATCTCTGAGGCAGTTCTGAAAGTGGCCATTACAAAGCAGAGGCCAGCTGACAACAAGAAGGGTTGAGTTGTGCTTTGTTGGGTTTCAGAGCTGCAAAGTCCTACAGTGTCCCGGTTCTGGTCCAGACTGAGCCGGTGCTGCTGAGTGTCCACCTGGTGGTCTCTGGTGGGCTGAGAAAGAGAAACAACGGCTCAGAAACTCTGCTGTGAAAAGGAGCAAGAGACCGAACACCTGAGGAAACCCCAGGAACAGAAAGATTCTGAAAACACTGACAGGCTGAACATCTGGACCCAATGATCAGCCCAGACTACAGAATCTGTCTGAGCATCTAAAACCAACTGAAGCCACAGTTTCAGGGACCACACAAACCAGTAGGTGATGCTAGTAGCAGGTGGATTGAGTTTTTTTATTTCCTTTATTTCAAGCGACTGTGGCTGTGTGGGTGGAGTAGTCTTCTTGCGATCGGAAGGTTGTAGGTACGAGCCACCTGCTGATGTGCCTCTGGGCTCTTAATCCCAAATTGCCTACTGGTCTGTGTATCGGTGTATAAATATGTGCGCATTGGTGAGGGCGAATCGGTCGATGTGACTCTAAGTGCTTTGAGTGGTCAAAATGACTGGAAAAACACTATAAGTTCAGTCCATTCACTAAATAATAAATATAAATAGTTCATGTAATAACTGAAACAGAAGAAGATGAGCTTTGACAGATGAGTTAAATTGTGTCGAGTTGCTGATCTCTAAACGTTTGGAAAGTCGGGTTACTGAGGCGTTCAGGGTCCTGGTGGTTCCTGTCAGACCTCCACCAAGACCTGATAGGAACCTTTTTATTAAAGCTCTTGATCAAACAGCTTTTTCTGTGCAAGACGTTAATATGCGGACTGGAAACTAGGGGCTGAACCACTTCATATTTTACAGTCGACTTCAACATGACAAACGTCGACTAGTCGCGGCGACGCCATAACGACGCCATAACGACGTAAGTGAGGCGTTATCAGCTGAATTCACCACAACACTGATAAAAAGCAGCTTTTACTAAGTCTGTCA
>CAEGAE010041691.1:0-17786 GCA_903067095.1 Girardinus metallicus
AACTGTTGTGCCCATCCATGTTTTTCCCTTTTTTTTGCTTTTAAAAATCAATCATGATCAACTAAATTTGGCTTTTTTGAAAAAAAAAAAACAAAACCCCCCCCCCCCCCCCCCCCCCAAAAAAAAAGACAATTCATCAAAGTGAAAACTTATTTCTACAAATGCCAGTTAAATTAAAATATGTAATATAAAATAAGTGATTTCATAAAAATTCAGATGCATCTTTGGTTGCTATCAGGACCATCACTCCATCTATGCACCTCAGACTGCGCTGAAGGCACCAAGTGGCCGGGAGAGACACTGCAACACAATTATGTTTTGGACACCCAAATAGCCAGCAGCTGGCTGCAGTCACAATACAGTCTGTGTGGATTGGTCTTAATCAGGCTACACACCTGGACACTGCAATTTTACTTCATTCTTCCTTCCAAAGCTAGTCAAGCTCTGGCAGGTTGCATAGGGATTAGCTGTGAATAGTCCTTTTCAAGTCCTGCCACAATTTCTGTATTTGATTGAAGTTTTGGCTTTGACTGGACCCGTCTAGAACATCCATCATGTCTTCACACCATTTCTGTGCAGCTTTAGCTCGATGCTTCTGGTCATTATCTTGCTGAAAAATAAACCCACTCTGAAGCCGTAGATCTTTTCAGGACAGAAACAAATTGTCCTCCAGGATTTCCCAATATTTTGCTGCATTAATTTGACCCTCTGTCTTCACAAGCTGTCCAGCGCCTGAAGCCATGATGCCTCCCCACAGCATAATACTGCCACTACCATGTTTCATAGCGGGGATGGTGTGTTGGTGTCCACCAAACATAACATCTTGCCTGATGGTAAGAAAAAAAACCCTTCATTTTTGTCTCATCAGACCACAGACTTAAACTTTTCAATTACATTTTCTCTGATGTGCTTGTAGCATTCTGTCTTCTCGCTCTAATGGTAGCCAGAAATACTGATGAACCAGTGAAATATTCTGACGCTACCATCATCACAGACACACCCGCTGCACTCAGGTGATCTCTATTCCACTCATTTGGATTGCAAGCACCAGTTGACCGGATCTCTGCTGAATTAGGTCAGTTGCTTTGAAGGGGGTGAATATTTGTGCACTTGCTTATTTTTTTTTATGCTTAACATTTGTATTTAATCATTGTTTTGTAGGAGTCGGGTTTCAGTATAACGTGACAGGGTTTTTTTTCTCATTTTTTAGTAGGAGTGCAACATCTAAGGGGGGAATGCTTTTCATAGGCACTGTTTTCTCTTATGCACCAGTTTGCAGTTGACTAAACACCGCTGAGGAAGGTTTCACAGCAGTTTTGTTAAATACAGTAATGCTACATTCTTTGACAGCAGACATCTTGCAGCACACAGACAGCTTTTTACGACTAGCGGGTATCAGTGAAGCACATCATACACCCCCACTCTTTTTTTTTCTATCTCCCACACTGGATGCTCATCTCCAAGGTACATTCCCTGCAGTTATGTTTCCTTCCCATCTCTTCATGTCGAACAAATCTGGCATGGCAATCTTCTTCTTGTCGCTGATGCTAGGTGCAGCTGGGGAGTCACTTAGGGAGTCCACTTTATCAGTGCAGTCATCGCCTCAGGGCTCTGAAAGGACTGTGTGTGTGTGTGTGTCTATCTGTGTGTTTAACAGTTTATGAGTCGATATGGATGACAGTATCAAATAAGTGCCAAATATATAAAATGGCCAAAAGTGAGCGAGTGCGTGTGTTTTTGTGTGTTTGTTGGAGTTTGTTCCTGTGGGGAAAAAAAACAAAAAAAACATTTCTCTTTGTGTTTAAACTGATCTAAAATAAATCTTCCAAAATCCAACATTTACTTTTATCACAGCTTTTCCAATGTAATAGCAACTAGATAAGATACACTGGACAACTGTTGGTTTTCTAGAAGTTGTTCAGAGCAGATTCGGACAAAGAGCTAATGACAGGCTAATCCTGGAATAAAACTAGTTAGAGACTGCCATGCACTTATTTTCTATGTGGCAGATGCTATTTGCAGCTGCAGTTCCAGTTAAAGCTAGAATATGCAACTTTTCAGAAATAGTTTTTACATATTTATTGAAGCTGTCGGTATGTCCTGAAAGTATGGCATGAGACAGATAATCTGTGGGGGGAAAAAAAAAAAAGAGCTCCTCTCTCAATGCGCCAAGTGCTAACTAGAAACAACCAATCGGAGCCTGGAGGCGGGTCTTAGCACTTGTCAGTCACAATCTCGTATGGCGCTGCTCATCTCCCTCCCCCTTGGCCCTTTCCTCTCTGCTACCGCTTCATCTTTTTTCCCATCGGGAGATCTTGTTGTAAATGCTCAGGCTAGTTAGCATAGCCACTGACGACAGCAGATAAACAGTTTTCCCGCAATGCTAAGTTGTTGTTTTTTTTTTTTTTTTACCATTAGCACATGTTAGCATATGCATTCTTCAGGCAGCAATTTTAGCTCAGGGAAGTCGACTGATCGTTTCACAGATTATCTGCCTTATAACAAACTGTCACAACATGGTGACAAATATGTAAAAAAATATATTCTTTATTAAGTTACATACTGCAGCTTTAAAGGTGGTTGGACAGAGTATTGCACAAAAAACTTCTGATTTTTGCTTGTATAAATATTTGGAACATATAATTTTTTTTCCATTATTCCGCAATTAATTCACAAGTATGATCTCCACTATTGTGATCAGTCACATTAACTTTCAATAAATTCAATGCACTGATGCCAGTATGAAATTGCTTTTTTCCTATAAAAAGGGAGACATATGAGCAGATTCAACAGATTTCTTTGCTCTGCATGTGCACGCACCTTGAAGCTGTGATTAATGGAGATCCCTGCTATAGTCGCTGGTGTTGGATTTGTAAATTAGGAAATCTCATGTAGATGCAATTCAATACTTTACTTGTCAGCATACCATTAACAAGGCTTTCCAAATGATTTCTCTTGAATAATCGCGTCACTGCACAGACACGGGAAAGTGGATCAGAACTACAATGTCAGTGAATTTCAGAACTGAAGTGTATAAATTACAACTTAAAGACTCTTAATGGCAGCTTGGACAGAAGATATGTTGTTGCCGTCCTCGAGATTGCAGAGTTGCTCCCTGATCTGCTTCCAAAATTGAAGCCAAGAAAAGCTAAGTGTTCTAATTAGAACAAAATGCAAATAAATTAACTTAACTGGATGGTTTAAAAGGTTTACCTTCATTACAAAGATAAACTTTTAGAAAGAAACAGTTAAGATAATATAATTACATTTAAAAAAAAAAAGAACTTGGTTTATCTTATTTGATTTTATTTGACAGTTTGTGGGATGACTCAACAGCTGACGTTCAAAGATGCAATCTGACTTGGCTTGACCTATTTTACAAAGAAGGACAAAATATTTCTTGTGTTATTCTTTTATCTCATACATATAAACAGAAAAAAATCAATCTCAAGCAGTGACACATTTCTGATTTTCACTCTGGATTTGAATGTTATGATGTCCATGTCTGACATTACCATGATAAGTTGGCAGAAAGTTTGGCTGTAAGAGTCCCTTCACACAGGACTCAAGACACAGCTTTGCTCTTCACCGTACAGTCTGACCTAGTGCAGTGAGTCTAATAATGTGCTAAATTTAGAAAACCTCCTTCTGTGTAAAATTTCTGTGGAAGATTTTTCACTTCTTCTTTTCTACATCTTAAGACGCTCTCCCGATCCAGAAATCATGGTCTTTACATCAGCTGCACTTCTTGATTTCACAGTGCTTTGAAAAAAATATTCATTTCCACTGACCACAGCGTCATGAAACCAACAAACACAGCAGACAGGTCAGGGACAAAGTTGTACGAAGTTTAAAGCACAGTAAAGGTATAATACAGCAAGCAAGCTTTAAACGTGTCACTTAACATTGATCAACACGACATCTAAAAATGCCAATATTATGGCAGAAATGCAAACCTACCAAATAATGAATGCCAGTTTTGACTGAGAGTCTTTGTCGGTGTGGTGATGAAAACACAGCAGTTCTCAACATCTAACTGACAAAGGGGCTTTTTTCAGTAGAAAACCTGCATTTCCCTAGGATAAATCTTCTAAAAAATGTTTGGAGATGGATGACAAGGGTAGCTTAGAAAACAGATGGTACAGTCGTGATGCCGCTGGTGATCCATTTTCACAACATGGAGCAACAACTACAGGAAACACTTGTATCAAGGATGTCTAGAGAATTTTTTTAAGTGTCTGCTTTGGGCTTTTTTGAGTAATAATCTTATACTTTTGGTGATCTAATTATGAGCCTGCTTGAGTTTAAATGTCTTGGGGTTTTTCTGTCTTGCCCCCGTTTCTTCTTATAACATTTCAAAACACGGCTTACCACCCTAGCTATAATCCATAGATGTGAGATGCTAATCCTCAGAACTTTTTCCTAGTTTTAATGTTTTGATCAGGCGCCTAATAGCATACTCTGCACACAAGTTTCAGAATCAACCAAAAAAGCATGTTTGGAGAGGCTTGTATCTTTCCACAACCCCTGTATGATTGGTGTTTCTGCACTTTCTGCTAGTTTTGTTGACCCTCTTCACAAACTTCAGCCAGATGACTGTAATGTTTTCCAAATTGCTCATAGATACAATGATTTAAGACCCTAGAAGATAGAACCTCTGTAGTCCTGACCTCAGTGTTTTCACCCTGAAGTAAATGGGAAACATCTCTATAGCCCATTATATTATAGTTATGTCTCATTGAAGGTTAATCTGCAGCAATATGCTGCCTCAGGTACCCAGCCTGTATCAAGCTTTCTGCAGGTTGCCAGGACATCATTTCCTCTTCTGTGAGCTGTTTATTTCCTCTGCTCCTGACTCAGGTGTGCTCATGCTTTCCTTTCTATGGAAATGTCATATTGGTGCAAAGGTTTATACCTCTTTTTTCTGACAGTTTGAAAAAAGTGTTGTGTTGTATATCTCATTTATCTTCCTCAGTTTGCCTATTAAGACGTTCAAATTGTATTCGCACATTTTCCCTTTTAAAAGGCTTCTGTGCGTGAAAATAAAAACAATGTACATTGATAATCTTTGTATGTTTATATAACAAATGTTCTCTGTCAAACTGAAATCTGTGCAGACTGATTATTTTCATTGAACAGAGCAGTGCACATATAAATAAGATTTGAAGGCTACGACGATTCTGAACACAATAGTGAAATTAAACTGGCTGCGGTAGACATTGGTGGAAAGTGAAGCGAAGCTGATGCGAGCAATGCGTGCTCAGAGTGTTATAAATAAATTATGTTACCATTGCTGATTTTAGATTGGGAGCACAGTAAATCCAGTGTTGCGCATTTACTGTATTTAATGTGCTTTGTTGGAATGGTGCACATGTTGCAGTTCAGTGCCTGTAAGGGGCACTGAGACTATTTTAGGAAGGCCGTTAGGAGGATATGACATGTCGCCCAGGGCAGCAGAGATGCAGTATGGATGGACAGACAAGGAGAAATATAAAGATGAGGGCGATTGCTTTGAGAAAAGTTAAGATTTCTTGGCTCTGCCTGTTTGTTTTGCCCTCCACACAAGGATGTTTGATTTGTATCATTTACTGCTCTAAACTGCAACTTTCTTTTCATCCATTACCCTGTTTTTTTTTTCTTTCTGTTTTTCTCTTGCTTGCATGAGACGTTGCGGTTCAGCTGTATAACGAGATGTTGATCATAAATAATTTGCTCTGCCAGTTGGATACAATAATTATGTTCAAATACCTAACAAGTAGAATAGCTCAAAATCAAGACTCTGGTCTGAATCTGGACTTTTTCAGGGAATGAGCAGTAAAAGTGTGTGATGTGTGAGCCTCTGCAGGGGCTCAGCTGTAGCCAAGCCTGACCAAAAAAAAAAAAAAAATTCAGTTTCTGAATTTTATTTTTCAGCTGAACTATTGATTATATAATATGAAAAGATAAGTTTTAAGGTTAAGGAATCGGCTTATATTTTAGAACTATGAGTTCTGAAATACGGATATTCTGACAAAATAAAACAAATTTAGTTGGCAGCTCATTGAAGGCAGATGGGTTCATTTTTAATGTGTACTCTAACTCTCTCCATGTCTATCTCAATGTTTTGTTTATCTTGTTGTTTTTTGTGTGCAAAGAATGACACATTATTTGTCATGGTAAATTTGATCTAAATTTCTGCTCTAATTTCCTTAAAATTAGAGAGCTTATTGTTTTGCTAGAGATTTAGGGTCACAAATAATTGTAGCACCAAATGATAGTAGATCATATTCATTTAGATTACCTGAAACATTTAATTGTTTTAAAATGAGGAGAAACATCCTGGGTTCCAGCAATCAGTCTGTTCAGTGTGTAGAAGAAGAGCATTGATGCCCCTTTTTGGTTCAGCACTGCCCCCTATCAGTGTGACATGGTACTTTCTGCCTCACACTGCAATCATGGCTGATCAGAAAGACTAAATAAATCTCATACATTCATTAAATACATTAGACTGTGAACCATCGACACATGTAAGACATGCACCTACCACCTGCTGCATTCACTCTGTGCAACACCAGAAGTGAGGCACATCACTGAATCACTTTGTGCTTTCTGTATTTTAACAATCGATGCGTAAATTTGTTATGTTCTATAAATTAATCAATTGAATATAAAGATGTTGAAATCATACCAAAAAACCCCCGACAAATTTACAGAACAGTGAAGTGGGAAAATTGATTTGTCCTACAATTGTTGGTACCCATTTTCCTTGTCATGATGACCTCTGCTGACACTGGTCACTGCACTTCACTGTTCAGTTATTGTGTCCAATAACTAGTAACCTTTGTTGATGATTCTGTCTTTCAAATCTCACATCAAGCAGATGGTTTTAAAATAATCAGAACCTAAAACTTGTTTTATTTCTCAAAATCATGTCGGGTATTTCTTTTAAAGCTAAGAAAAGGCCTGGATTTGTATTGATCCTGTCTACCTCAGTGCTTCTTAAGCATTACCACAAATCCTTAATCCCAGATCTATCACTGTATGCTGTAACATATTCATTTACAAAGCTAAGTATTACCTCGAGGTCTAAGATCATACAGATTTATTTGTTCACATAAACTGATTGGATTAATTGTGCCATGTTATGGTTGATCAGATTTTGCACAAATTGTAGGTAGAAACTTCAAAAGCTACTTATCCTCTCTCTCTCAAGCTCAAACCTACACCTTTTAACATGACTATAAAACATCTGCTTGCTGGTAATTCTCGACAAAAATAACAGTGTAAAAAGGTTGAACCCCAGTTCTCAATCTTGACATTCACTAGGCAGATGAAGCTAACCTTATGCCGTGTGGATGCGTGTTTGGATTTGTGTGTGTGGGTTGAAGGAACGTGACTGTCGGCACCAGTGCAGAGACAGATTAATCATGTCTGGGATGAGCTATACAGCTGTGCCACTGAAAGCTAGAGTAGTTTGGTTACGAGATCAAGTAAGCAGGTGAATTCTGGCATGCTTTCATTTCAGTGGGTGGAACAAGTGTCAAAACTTTGCATTAGATTTTGGGGAGAATGTGACACAAACCCTCCCATTATTTTTTTGTTTGTCATGCAGTCTGTTTAAAAATATGCTCAAACTGTCTGCTTTGTCTTTTTTTTTTTTTTTTACAGTTCACTTACCACTTTGCCACACAACTTTCAAACAAATGTGTCAAGCTCTACATAATCATGTGGAGGCAGTGATGAAAGCGCTGATAGGCTTTGCACATCCATCAGCAGCTAATATCAGCCACTAGTCCAGACACACACAGACTCTCTACCCGCTGATTGCCTCATCAAAGTCATCATCCAAGAACTATTTTTATCTTGTGTTGGTTGTTGTTTATAAAGGTCTGCTTTTATCTGCAGGTTATTTTTGATAAGAGGTGCAGGCTGAAAGCAGTAAGTTATATTTTGTCCCTTTAAAACATAATGTTTGTGATTATCCTGTCTTTAGTTTACTGTAGACTGAAAAATAGAGAGCTAAGAAGCCAGGCTTTGGCATATTTTATGATAAAGCTGCGTTTTTTTCCTTGTCATGACTCAGTAATTAATATATGCATGCATTTATTGACATACTGTGTGCATAAAGTCAAAGATCAGCTGAAGCAAAATAATCACTTTAGGGCTTCATGCTGACATGACTCGCACTGTGCACTTCTTTCCTTTAAGCATCTGTTTAGAAGAATATGAAGTTGACCATAAAACGTGTGTTTTAAGCTGCCAAGCCTTAAGCTCTCTTCCTCTATGGAAAACTTTATTCTGCGTTACCTGTCAGCTCAGATGATAGGGCCCATCTATTTTTCAGGAAATATAAAACAAAAAAAAAAAAACATACCAAAGCTTGTTTTCCCCAAATGCCTCATCCGTTGTTTCGTGTCATGTAGCATTCAGAATTTGTCTGCTGAGAAATGAATCACTTTTGTAGCAGAACAGTTTTAAAGGCACGTCTATTTTCCCCACCAGAGAGGCTCACCTCGTAGTCAGTGCAGTTGGGTAGTTGATTTTCTGAGATTTACATCTGAGAGGACATTAGTTCTGTTCAACGGGGTCACAGGGCAAACTATGAAACAACAGTTAGATATATTGCTTTTTTTTTTAAAAAAAAAGATAATTTTAACCTACAGATTATCAGGACTCCTGGCTAACATTTTGCGTGACTTGCATTGGTTGCACTGATTGATGATACTCTCCTTTTCACTTGTCAATATTCTGGTCCACAACAACAATATATCATGTTTTTGTTTTCAGTACAAATTCACATTTGTGTAAATGACTGATGCAGGAAGAAAAGATGTAGATGAATTAGGGCTGCATATCGTGCTATTCAGGATGTGCACATCGGGTGCTGTGAATACATTGATAAATTTGCTAAGTAATTTGCATTCCTTAGGCAAATATCTCTTACATATTTGTAGAAAACTAGATTTATTTTCTTATTGATACGGTTATCTATAAGTGACATGACCTGTTTGGAAGCTGTTACAGCTAAAACACTTGAGCTTTGTTCTCTCAGGCGGTGTATTGATGCTCGGTTTCTATTTTTTTTTGCTGAAATCTGATTTCTTTTGTGTGTGGCAGTATGTGCACAATGAAATCAGGCTTTTGGCTTAATTAAATTATTATTTCTCCTTATGATGGATGCAGCTTAGGAAATAAATGTAGTAACAGTAGAAATATGGGGTGTTGCAATGACATTACATTCAGTACATTGGTTGTTTTATATTCTATTTCTTATTTTTATAGACGTATAATTTTTTTTTCACACTACTCTGATTTAATATCCCAGAAAAATACAGTTTAATTTAGCATTTCAGTGGAAAATAGAATTGAATATTCAATATTTATGGAAATATAGTTGGCAATATAAAAGACAAAAGACATAATTGAGAAAAAAAATTACTTATTCTGTGCACATCCAAATTCACACAAAAAAAGAGGCGTTTTACCGAGATCTTTTTATTGCTATCATATTGGAAAACATTTGAGTTCTATATCATTTTTGAAAGTTATTGAGCTTCTGTGGACGGCCCAAGGCGCCACATGCGTCTCTGTAGCCCCAGGTGGTAGACCCCTGGGTCAGCCTCAAAGGTGGAGAGGACATTTTGTTTCTTTCAAAACCAATCCTGAGAGCTGGTTCCACAACAGTCAAAGCTTAAGGATGTGCATCCCCTTCTTTGTTTGGAAACACAATAACAACCTCTGCAGTAAGTTAAAACCTAGTACATATATTGAAGACTACATATTTCTTACAAGTAAATCCCATGGAAATTGCTATGTATCGGTTTTGTTCGACGGTAAACTTGTTAGCTTCTCTCTGAAGTGCTAAGTCAACACGTCTTTCCCACTAGTCATGGCAAACAGGATTATATTCCCTGCTGCTTCTTTCCTTAAAGAAATACATTTTGTCCAATCAGGTTTCTAGTACCACATGCCTACCTCCATCCTATGATTTACCTGAGGTGTCTTCTGGCTTAATCAGTGTGCTGTCCCCTGGCTGATTCTGGGAATAAGCCTTTAAAACATTTTTAGAAGTTAAGGGCAGCAGAGATATTCATTTATTTCCTCTGCATTATAAACAAATAAATTAAGACATACCATTAAACAGAAATAAAATGCAAATTATTGCTTCGAGGTACAACCATTGCCAGTACATTTTTTCCCTCTAAACAATTGAAACAGTAAAATGCAATTACACAGCCATTGTTTGGCATGTTAATGTCTAACTTTGAGTAGAAATGTGCATGTGCATGTGGGTGTGTTGGTCCTGATTTAAATTTCTTAATTTGCCTTGGGAGATCAAGTAGGATTAATGTATTTTGATTGATCATACTCATTTCCTTAATGGACCTGCTCGAGGCAGTCTTTGTGACTCCCACTAGAGTCGGGCTATCAGTCTATGCAGAATGAAATGTGTCCAGCCCTGAGCATATGAATCCAGGAATATGAGTCAGACTAGAAGCCCGACTGGCGATTGTTTACACATCCAATCTTGTTGTCTTGTATTTGTAAGCTTATAGGATATCAAAATGAGTGCCAGCCCACAGTCTCCTTCTTTCTGTTTCACTCACACACTTACAGCTAATTACCCACACGCTTTCAGAGCGGTTGAGCACTGACAGTTTTGCAAATCGATGAAGAAAATTGCCTGGAGCTCCTCAACATGGCTTTGTGCAAAAAAAAAAATCCATGTTGCATTCAGATCTAAAATAAATGCTTTTAACAGATACAACATCTACATGTCTGCACCCAGCTGTAGTACAGTACATCTCCTGGGATACTTTCGCCTGAATGAATAACTTGTAATCCACACTTCACCCATTGTGTATATAGGTGTTGTTTTTTCTCCCAAACTGAATCTAACCCTATTGCTACAGAACAGTGAAATATAATTTGCTGCCATGTTTTAGTGTGGTTTGTCTCATAGACACATTTGGATCTTTAACAATTCATTTGTATTAGTTTGTTTTAGAACATGTCAAAGAACAGATGAATTGAACTACTCTTGGATTTTAACTAAATGTCTTTAATTTATAACTTGCAATGGATATTGCAAATTGCAATACTTAACCAGTTTTTGTCATTGTTGCAAACTGATATGAATGAAGCCAAAGCTAGCAAACTGCTACCGGACCATGAAAAATCTCTTCATTTCTTCTTGTCTAGCTAGAAGCAATTTGAAATTTGATTAAGGAATTCATAGAAATATTTGCATGAAGAGTGGAGATTCAATGTATAGTTTGGATTCAGGGACGTTTTAACAACATAAGTAGATATGTTTATTTAATCCTTTGTTATGCTGAAAATGAGGTAATTGCTTAACAAACACTTCCATCCTTTATTGTGCAATGAATAAAAAAAATTTTATTATTTCAGGATTCCTCTAGTGAGCATTTACTGCTGTACCTCTTATCTTACCTAAATTGCATGTGACAATTTTCAATGGAATATATCAATATACTTTTGTTTTCATCATTTCAAAATAAATTTCCTGCAAGCAATTTAAGATCAGGTTGTGTAGTGCTCAGATAAATTACAAATAACTCATGATTATTAGTTTAAACAAAAAAGTTATTGTGATGTTTGTCAACTTTCTCAAATTTTGGAAAAGGTCCAAACATTCGTCCTCAACCACATAGAAATTGGTTTAGATTTTCAACAACAACCCAAAACCCAACAAACTGGGAACTGCTGCAACACAGGTGTTATTGTCAACAGTAGTGCAAATTTGTTCTGGCACGGACATGAGTGGCCGCCCTAAAGTCCTGACTTCAACCCTACTGAAAACGTGTACACTGTTATTAAAGGCTGGAACTTTGTCAGGAAACCAACCAGCTTTAACAACAACTTCTGCCAGAAAGAAGAGTGAAATATCCAGCTAGAATTCTGCCAGGAGCTTGTTGATGGTTAGAAAAAGTATGCAGTTTCTCTCTAAGCTCTGAGAGAGATTTTCTCAAATTAATGTCGGTACGTGTACAGCATTTCTGAGAACCTCTACACAAATTGACGACCCTTGCTTTTAGAGATAATCAAAAATAAATTAAAATGTTTGTTTAAAAAAACACACATTTCCAAATTTTATACTTCACTGGGGAAAAGTGAATGGATCAAATAAATTATTAGCTCAATATTATCGACAATTCTCCTAATGAGTGCATATAAACCTCTGTATACTGTTGTGTAATATTCCCTTTTATGTTTTAGCATAATGCATCACAAGTGACGAGCAGGCGACAACACTGACTCTTATTTAAAATGGCGTTAACAAAGAACCAGTGCAAGCCTGCACATTAACACACATAAGACTCGCGCAAACTCTTTTGGCACTGTCAAGTTGCTGCCATCAATTTTTCAAAAAGAACATCATCCACATTCCAGGGGAATTCATAAATAGTTGATCAGCCGTCCTTTGGGATTTAATATTTGTGTTCTTTTCAAGCATGGTTTTGTTATGGCTATGCTGTGCCCCTGTCTGGACATTAAAGTGAGCTGCTATTGTTACAACCACAGGACACTTGTAATAGTATTATCTTTTTAAACGACCAGCAATGTTTGTCTCCACACAAACAACGCATCTGCACATCAAAATCAGCCAAAGAAAAAAAAAAACAAAACAGTTGGGTCTCAGGTTGCTGACACATAATGCAATTAGTAAGAGACCACAGAACCTCAGAAGCTAATTGTAGCTGACGTGGCTGTCAGCTTCTGGTGGCAGGAAGGCAGATCAGAGACTGAGCTTTGCGATATTTATGTGTTGATTCGTGTGTGAGTGTTTAGGTGCGGAGCGACACAGAGATGGAGTGGGCAGACACAGCAGCCTGCTGCAGATTACACAACAAGTCAGCTGTGAGCAGAGGGCACTCTTGTCTTAGTTGAATTCAATGCACACCTATTACACACACCGTCATCTGGCCTGATTATTAATTCATGATTTCCCCCATCTGTTTGTTTGTCTTTGCTTTCTTTCTGGGTTTTTTTTGCCCTAAACTTCTCACTGTAGATTTCAAAGATAAACATAGTTATTGTATAATTCTGACACCTTTTTTAATTTATATGTTACATTTTCAAGTTTACATAATAGACATTATCATCAAAAAGTTAGAAAATTATTCTAATTTCTTATTATGAACATCAGACTTGAACTTTAAATGCAATTAAGTACTGAAATGATCAACCTTAATTAAAATCACATTTACAATCTTATCTGAATATGGTGGAAAATTAAATGACGGTTTTATCAGTAACATTCAAGATAAAAAAAATATTAGTTTTTAAAAGAGAGTATAAGAATGGTTACATGCATCTTTGGTGCAATGCTGCCTCCAGTTTAGAAAGTTTCCCTCAAGAAAATGAGTTCAAGTTTCTTGGTGTCTTGTCAGTGAGTGACGGCAAAAGAGACGGATTGGGATTTCATTTGCTGAAATAAGGATCTGTTCTGCTGTCATAAAGAAAAAGCTGAGCTGAAAGATAACAACCTTAAAGTCACTCTGTCTACACCATCACCCCCATCTGCAGTCATGGGATATGGTTCATAACCTGAAGATCGATATCCTTAATATAAGAGCTGGAATAATCTTCCTCTCTTTGATGGGCATGCTCTACTTCAACATGTAATTTATTGGCACTACATGATCTTCTTTTGTTCTGAAGATATTGATGAAGTAGTGTCTCGGAAGATAAGCAGCGCGTGACCACAATAGTCCTCAATGTCTGCAGCTGAACTCTAACAAATGGATGAATGGATTAAGAAAAGGAAGAATCATTTTAAAGATTTCTTCTTCTTTTTTTTTACACCTCTACAAAGCTGTGGTGTACAATTTGTTCCTGCTGTTCAGTAGTGCATTCCCACCGAAGCGACTCCTGCTCTTAAATTGATTTGGTTGCCTTAAAAGTTCACTGCGAGAGCCTGCGCCCATTTTCTCCAATTTAGGAAACCAAGTTTACGTCATCAATAAACTTGTTTTAATTTGTTTTTACTTTTGTGTGACCGGGTTATTGTGTGCTGCAGGTTTCTGCCCAGGTCCATCTTGAAAATGAGTTCTCAATCTCATCTCAGTGTGGTTTTACCTTGTTAAATAAAGGAAAAAAAAAAAAGAAAAAAAAAAGAGAGGTTGCTACACAAAGCAGGAGGGGGTAGTAACAAGATGGCTGATCTGTGCTGGTTTCTACTTCGTTTATGTATCTTCATTTAATTAAACAGCCCACAGACCTTTCAGCTAATCACCAAAAGAGTTCTCTCCTACTGCACATAACAGAAAAACTAATGTCATAAAGTAGAGAAGTTTATAATTTTGCATGGCGACATGCCTACCAGGCAACAATGGAGAAGGGATGTCTTCTGCAATATTCGCTGCTATTCTTGTTTATTCTTTGTTCAGTTAACTGGGCTTTTTCTCCAGCTGCTGACCAGCCTACAGGTGACATCACTGTTTGCACAGAAAAAAATAAATAAATAAAGCTATTCTGTGCTGCCTGCGTTGAACCGCAGCTCACGCTGTAGAATATCGTTTCTTCTGTGGAAACACGCAAAACCGGAATGGAAACGCATTGGGGAACTGGAACGGTGCTGGTGGAAAAGCCTATTCGTGAGTTCTGTGACATTTGTTTAAAATAAAACCACTCTTTAGAACTGACAGTCTCTATTTGTAGTCTGCATGAATGTACCCGACTCTGAGCAATACAATGAAATAAACATAGGAGCTGTCGCCCACTGACTTTGCTCTGTTGATCACATGGCCTGGTTGTGGCCACAAGCTGGGAGGCTTCTGCCACTCAGCTGTTCCCTGTAAACATTTGCAGACTCCCATCTTTCAAGTTATCCCTCCAGTATCACATGTCCAGATGTCCGTTCTGACTTTAGGTGGTCAGTTTTCATCTTTCACACACAGTTTCCCCCAGTCATTTGCTTCATTACCTATGAATGAGAATAAACTGGATGAGTGAACATGCCAAGGCACCAAAAAGAAAAAAAAAAAAAAGAAAGATCCTGCTGAAACTCCCAGCACAGAGCAAAGCCTTGACAGATGCTAATCTATGTCCTGAAGGCTGAATTAGAGCTCAGCATTATGGGTCCAGAGAGAAAGAAGTAGACGCTGTTAGATAAGATTTAAGGGGATTAAGGAGCCCGAGATGCCAAAGGAGAATGTATGCGGCCATTCTGCAAGTCAGCAACTGTGAGGGATAGGATCTCTTTAAAAGAGAAAATGAATACAAAGCACACATTGGTCATTGAGATGTGACAGACCAGGTTGATATTAAGAGAGTGAATGTCCAAATGGTTAAAATAGTTTCAAAGCATCTGAATTAATCAGTGCAAAATTAATGTAGAGTGAAAAAAAGCTGGTGAGAAATATTGATAAGAAAATTGTTCATTTCATGTTCTGAACTCAAATGTGAATGTTTTTATGTTAAGATCAAGCAGAATATGCCTGGAATATAAGAAACGTACTTGGTTATTGCGGTGATAGATCACGATAGATAGTAGATGGTAGATCTACACGTGCAGCAAATTCTAAAGCCATCAACTATTTATGCAATATATTGTACCTTAAAGTACTGAAGGAAAAAAAGTTTTTTTTTTTTTTTTTTTTCTGTCTCCTTAATATTAGACTTGGCGCACCCTGATCTTCCAATTTCTCCTAAATCAATAAACAGCCATCAAAAAGTGCTTTCTTTCTATTTCTCTTCTGTGTTTCCCTTATCCATCCCTCAGGGCTGCAGTGCAACAATGTTTCTTTGTGATGTTGATTGATTTGGGGGCCTTTAGGTGTTACAGTGAGTGATTGTGGAGAGGCAAAGAAGACGCAGTTCATATAGCACTGCCTATAGGGCTTGGCTATCATCTCACACATGTAGACGAGAATGTTTTTCATTGTATTACCAAACAATTGCTTGAATATTATTCTTTGCATATTTCTAACAAATCACTTTAGAGTTTTAATAAGGAATTGTACAACTCTTTTATTACTTGATCTCAGTCTTCATAGTGGTTGATGACAATGACTAGTACACAGTCTATCAGAGCATATTAATGAGTAAAGAAGAAAAAAAATAAAACCCAAAATTATAATATTATTTTAGCTTTTTGCCCTACTGCCCTTTTTGACACAACTAAAGTTATTTTAGCAACTTAGACTGAACATAATAACTTTTATAGTTGGTACTTTTTAGATGAAATGCCATTTTGACCATGTGCAACAAATATTCTTCATTATGAGTAGCTCTTAGTAAAGACATGTTCAAAGCAAATTTATAATTTATAACATAAGCCCTCTTCACAAAATATTTCACAACAAGATTAAGGAACCTTTTTGGCATTTTTGTGTGTTTTTTACAAAAAGACCGATGTGGTGAGTGGGGTATATTTTAACCTGCCTGTTATGCCTCTGCCATAACAGGCATAATTGCGTTTCAACAATCATTTCTGAAGAGTCTAGTAAGCAGGTGAGATGTAAGCTATAATTCAAATTTTGAGCATTTGCTTAATTAACAGTAGGACACTAAGTTTGTTAGCCATGATTGTTTTTGAAAAGAATGGTATAGGAACAATTAAGACACAGAGTGTATATAAGTTTCTGCAGAGTGATGGGATGGTTATCTAACTTCTTCCCTCTGGTGTTGACTGAAAAAATGCTATTGGTATAAGTTGTACTACGAGTACCTTCCTAATGAGCCTAACCTCATAGGCAAGAAATATCCTGGAGACTTGACAATGAAAACAAGTTCTTTAAATGACAAATTATATCTAAAGAAAGTTTGACTGATTTTACAGATACGGGAGTAGTTTTAATTAAATCTACAGTGTGCCAGCTCTCCTTTCCTGATTATATTTATGTGCATTCACACCCTTATTGTTGTTGCTGAGTGCAGTGTTCCTGGATGTGTGTACTGAGACAAAATAATGAAAAGGTCGTATCACATGTATTTTCCCTTTGTATTATCCTCCGCCCCAGTTTATTAGTCTCTCATAATTTCACACTGGACAGTATAAACTTTAAACCTTTCTAATCTCTGCCAGTCTTTATGTAAAATGCAATGCTCAATCACACTTACGTGAACAGACATGGTTGCAGGTGAAACAGCCCCTGCAGCTGTATTTGTGCCCACTCTGAAGATAAGAACAGCAGACACAGCAGAGCTGAAACTGTAAAAGTCAACTCCAAAATTTCTTTCTGACAGACAGTGATATGGAAATGGGGGTAAAAATAAGAATGCTTCTGTGGTTTCATATAACACAATTATTTGCACAGTTACATACACATAACTTTTTAAAGGTACAGAGACCTGCTTTGAATTCCAGGTGATAAACTGTTTATTTACATAATGCTACAGTACATCTAACTCCTTTTTTCCAGTGTAAGACCTAGTGTAAGTCCTTTGAGCATAGAGGCAGGTAAAAAAGATGAAATTTTAGCTTTTTTAACTTTACAAACAATAGAAATGACAATAGGAAGTAGGGCTGAAACAATTCCTCGAGGGATTGGAGTACCTCGATTATTAAAATTCCTCGAGGAAAACTGATCTGCCTCGAAGCCTCATTGTATTATGTGTTATTATTTAGCGCACCGTGTTCCGGTCGGGACTTTATTTGCGTTCTCACTTCCGCCTGAGTTGTTGACGGAAGCTAAGTGTTAGCAGCATAACGTCCAGTTTTCAAGTTCGGCCTGGGAGGATTTTATTGAGTCATGATAATGTTTTGGGTTTTTGTCTTTTTCCGGGGGACCAATAAGCATCTTAAAATGACGGCAGCGATGCCTGGAGTCCGGCGGGAT
>CAEGAE010041694.1:0-69433 GCA_903067095.1 Girardinus metallicus
TGAACACATGAAGGAACTGAAGTGTGACTACAAGACCAGAGTGTTTTCATTACCCTTACAGAGGCCCATTTATCGCCCATCTCTGGGGAGAACCACAAGGTCACACAAGGTCTGGGACAAACACTGACCCGGTAGATATGAGTTTAGACATTACATTTTAAATCTGAGAAACTAAAGATTAGATTACTTTTAATGATTTAATACTGGTATGTTTAAAGAAAAGTATCCCACTGATCAAATTATATTAATTGAAACCTGAGTATAGTTTTAACCTAAATTTGAGCCTATTTAAAACAATTTTGATTTTTGTCTAATATTTCAAGCATGTAATTTGAGTTAAAGGTAACATTAAAACTAGCATATTAAGCTAATAATTCCAACACCGAATAGTAGGTCCATGCACCGCAGCCTCTGGAGGATCCTCCACCTGGAGGTTCCAGAGGCACCAGCAGCTTCAAGTAACTGTTTGCTGCTTTGTAAAGGCATTTTAACAGCTGAATTTGTCTAACAGAAACCTTCCTCATCATGCCTTTATCATAATGAGGAAGAACAAAGATTCATCTTTGTTCTGAATCAGCCACAAATCTCTTCACAGTACGATGATAATGCTTCAGTTTTCGTTAAATATCTAATGTTTTCTTATCTTGTCCAATGCACTACACTACCTGATGATTTTCATCAGCAGAGATCCTTTCTCTTTCGTATATTGCTTGAAACCTGAGGCCTGCTTAATAATGTGGAACGTCCTTCTTAAGTAATTTCCTTTAATTGAGCTCAAAGACAAACTGATCAACCCAGATTTCTGAAAATAATTATAGTGATTCAAAGACACAATACCATCTATGAATTTAATAGCACAACAAAATATTAAATCTTCATGACACTGTATTTGCAATTTGCCTAATAATTTGGAACACGGTGTACAGTCATGTATATGTATATTTATGGATATTTGTGGAATAAACTCCTTCCTGCCAATTTTAAACACCTTTTAAAGATTATTTTATTGAATTTTTTTCAGTCATGTCCATGACTGGAAGTGGATTTTTGGGAAAAGTGCAATTAGTAAAGTGCATGACTGACAGAATACGCTATATTTGGAGATTAGAACCGTTTTTGCTCCCCTTTCAGCAATGATAATATCTCCCATATTGTCCATTGACCCCTTTACCCCCAAAACTCTTCGTCCCAGAGCAGTTGGTTGGCATCTAGTCACGTTATTGGAAACTAAGCGATTAGTGACAAATAGGTAAGAACACTGCATAGGATAAATATGCTAAAGATTGTTACTTATTGAGTGAATTAAATAGTCTTTAAAGTGGTGACAAGCAAACAAAAAAACTACAGATGACAAAAAAATACTAAAATTAGACCAAGAAGTTTTTAACCGTAACTTTTGGCATTTAATAAATATAATCAGAGCAATTTCTCACATAGTTTGAGGAAAACAGCTGTGTAGTCTGAGGAAGAACCAGATCAATGATTGTGATTAAAAAAGCCTTTAATTTGCTTGAAGGTCTGCATATTGGATTTAGGAGAAATGAAAAAGGTCCTAATGGATTCAGATTGAACCTGTTCTATATGTGTGATGGAGCATTTAGATCACAGGAACAGAAGAAAAAAATACAGTTGTCTTTATTACCAGTAAGCCTTCCTAAATTAAAACTGGGGTCTATTCCAACTGCCTAGTCCTAAACAGGAATTAATATTAAGTAATACTGCATCTAATTTAGGCCATTTTAGTTTTCCCATTGATTTTTAACCTTACTTCTAACTATTCAAAATGCAATCATTGATTTCTCACTGACATCACAAAACAAGGGTATCTAAGCAATGAATAATTAAAAAAGGGGTTGAACTAACAATATTATGGTGATGTTACGGGAACACAATAGCACCTCTGCTAAAACTAGGGTGTTTTTATTAGAATCTATTATCGGGTGTGAGAAGGGGGCAAACCTTTCAGCTTACAACCCATTCCAGGTTATTTGCAATGATTTTACATTTCATCTGCTTGGTGAGATGCTCGTCTTCCACACACAGGGACGCCCTTCACTCCATGGAGGTCCACGCAAACTCAAGGTGGATTCAACGTGGACACGATCACTAAAAGTTCAGTTTATTCCACCATAAGCTGCTGAGTGGGAAACGGAGTTCACATCAAAGGGTTTTGTATGAGACATTGAACAGATAAGGTTAAGTTGTGGTCCAAAAAGTTGTGATGAAGCGCAGTGTGACTGTCACTCTGTGGTGCTCTGAGCGTCTGACCTAGTGGAGAAGTAACAGGGCTAGGCGCCTAGCTTGCTCAACCAACTTCCTACTATCCATTCAAATTGAGGGGAAATTTAAAAAATCTATCAAGTTTACTCTAAAACACCTGAGTCAAATGAATGGCTTGTTAGCAGGTCTCTTCAGAGATGATCCTGGTTTGTTGGAGTAAGGATACATCTAAAAGTTGCAGGACGGTAGCTGTCGAGGCCTGGTCTTGAGCACCCCTGCTCTAAACCAATACTTTGACATGTTTTTATTAAAACACAAAAAGACCTTACAAACCTGTCAACTACCAAACAAAGTCTAAATGGAAAAGGCTGCCTTTCATTTAACTTTCGTTCTTTGGTAATTGCTTTCAGACATGAGGGAAATGAAGAATGAGTGACGCTTGCTGAACACAAAAGACCTTTTCCTTGTGCAAATGATCCATGTGGGCTATGCCCTCACTCTGTACTTTCATTCAGTCAACACGGTCACAAAACTCATAAATATATTTTACCAATCCCCATTAGTGACGTATTGTACAAAACCTTTTGAATTACAATTTCAAATTATCTCCCCATCTCTTTCACAGGCCTACAATGTAAATGATATATTCTGTGCAGGACAATATATATATTTTGCCATCACACAATCTAGCCCCGCTGCCTCTTCAAACTTCAATTTGGATGGTCCAGGGAATGTGTTAAGAGGCCATGTAAAGAGAGATGGGAAGGATAAATGGATGGCTACTGTCATTCTAAAGACAGATTTCTCATTATGGCCCAGTTAAATCAAACCAAGATGACAATTTAAGACTGATTAGGGCAACACATTAGAGCAGGAGGGAGATTTTGAAAGGGAGCCCAATCATAAAAATGTAAGAGATGATAGATTAGCTACCATCAGGATAAATACAACCACTTCATGATAATGGTTTTGAAGTGTCGTTCCTTTAAACAAAATTATTTCAAATGATATTTCATTTAAAAAAAAAGACTTTATGAATCATAGTCAGATTGTTTGCTGTCAAGAGAATACATGTAAAAGCTTCCTCCCTAAGTGATGAGAGATTGGACAATTTGGCAAAGTTTCTGAAATGGAAATCAATGTTGTATTATTTATTTTTTATTTTTTACAAGGCGTGCCACAGTTTAGGGCTGCAGAGAGCTTTCTGCATTTAGTCTGTTCAATTTCTGTAAAGATTAATGTTGCAGGTTGCAGACTGTGAAAGGACCTCAACAATTTTGTACATCTGTGAACCATAAGTACTCAATCGGGTACAGTCAGAAACATGTATCCACTATATGACATTTATTTTCTTTACTGACATTAAATCACAGTAAAAATTCACACCTTTTCAGCTCTGCCATTATAATTTCAGTTAAATTTGGATCAGGCCATTGTGATGGCCACCCCTTTGCCTTTATTTGTTGTAATTAAGCCACTTTGTAACAAATTTTGGAGTATGCTCATAATTTACTGTCCATTTTGGAGACTTATTTGTACCCAAGCTTTAATGTAGTGGCTGAAGTCTTAAAATGTTACATTAAAATTTCCACATGAATTTCTTTCCTCATGATGCCATCTGTTTTGGAAATGGCACCAAACCCTCATGTTTCAAGAGATTCACCCAACATGATGCTGCCACCCCCCGTATTTCACAGCTGGGGTAGAGTTGTTGTTGCAGAATATAATTCTGATCAATTTACTGTTATTAATATTAGATTCATTTATTTGGATTATCTGTATTTGCATGTTTTCTTAAGTTGGTTTAAAAATGTGTCACTAAGCTTCCTTTCCTTTTTTTTTTTTTTTTTTTGAATAGGATAAGTACACTGACATTACCTGAACTGTCTAGGGAGACTCAAACTTTTCCCTCACTCGAGTAAATGCAGGAAAAGTAATTTGGTTTTATGTGATAATTTTTCTTTTACCGTCTCCATTTTCAAGGTAATTTATGGGATAAAATGTTGAAGAGAATGACATATTTTAGTTTCTAACCCAGTATGTATGTGTTTGGGTCACATTCTACCACAGATTTGTGCTTGGTGCTTATGACTTACTTCTAAAATATTAAGCTAACCAGTTTGCCAGTATTGCTAGCCAATTCTCCTGCTGTTGAACAAAGTTGCAATGGATCAGTGTCTCCATTTAGCTCAGATGTGGTGAATGAACCAAACAGAGACTTACAAAGTGATGATATCTGGGCTTTCTTGAACTATTTAAATGTAAGGTAATCCTATATTTTAAAAGTTTGAATCTGTAGAAGGTAATACAAACTATCCATCATTCTGGCATTTAGAAAATTGAGATAATTTTGGTAATCCAATCTAGTCAAATTTATTGTCTGACAGTAAGAATAATAAATGTCTTTTTTTTTTTTTTTAAACACAGTGTAAGTTAACATCAGGTGTCAGTTGTATGTTGTCACTTGGCTTGGCATATAAAGTCTACTGTTCATGCTGCACTCATCTGGATAACCTTGGTTTTACAGCTGAAATGTTATACCACACATAAATATTCATTCATATCCTGTGTTTTACAATCCCACCAAGACAGAATAAAGATGGAATAAATCAAGCAGATCTCTTTAGAGGATGTGCTATGACAGTGCATGCCAAGAACATTGTTAAATTTTGTGCAGAAAGCACCAGACTGTGTCAGAACAACCACAAAACAACCCCAAGCTTCCCTGCACATCCAATTCTCTCAGATATGAACAAGACTGACGCACTGAGGAAAAAGACAGGGCAAAACACATTTAAGGGCGTGTTATTATTTACCTGTTTCTCTTTTACATATTACTTGGGTGAATGTACAATTGAGACATTTGACAAAACTTTAGCATTTGTTGGCCAATCATTAAACCCTGCTGAAATGTCACCAATATCATCTATTAAGAGTCATAATGTAAATGGAATTCATAAGTGTACAAATGTCCAAATGGTATATTTTAAATGAACACAATTTGGTGTTGACAGAATAAATAAGACACACTGATTAATAAGTAAAGCAGTGTACATCTTACAAAAGATAGATATTGTAGGACAGTATATGAAGAATGTAGTCTAGAGATGGTAAGCAGTGATATAAAGGAAAAAGCTATAAATGTGTCAGCATCTTGAAACATGGGATGGAAAATAGTTTCTGTGGGGAGAACAGCAGCACAATAAGAGGAATTCAAATGTGTAAATGCTTGCTTGTTGAGTGTGCCAGATATGTTCAAGGCAGCAGCAGGCAAGTAAAACAGTTTTATAAACCTCTCACTACCTCTTCTCTCTTCAACTTAGAAATGCTCCAGAGCAAAGTTAACAGCATACAGGCTTAAAAGTGGTCAGAATGCCTAAAAGGAGGAATGAGTGAATGTTTCTTCCTAAAAGAAGAAAAACCCTGAAGACAAATGGGAGCTCAAATCTAAAAAAAAGAGACTCTTGAGGGAATAAAGTGATGCTTTAGTATTTTGGTTTCAAAAAGCTTAATACCAGCCTGGGAGAAAATGGCTATTGGTTATAATCTGTTTAATCTTACTCTAGAGACAATGTCCTTATCTCCACCTGCACTATTGATCATTTGTGTGTATTCTGGGCCCCAGAGCAAGTAAAGCTTGTTGCACATTACGCCTCTTAGCAACAGTACTCTTGCTGACTTATAATCCCTTTTATTTTAAAAGTTATTATAGAACCTATAAAGTGGCAAGCTTTATAGGTTGCCACTGCCATTTTCTTGAAATTTGATTTCCACTTGAAGATGCATATGTGGGATGCGGGAACCTTCACAGAGCATTTAAAACCGAAGACATTATGTTTTCAATTGTATGGAAGGATCATAAGGTACCCACAGCCTTGATTCATGTAACCAACTAATCAAAGCTTCCAGGTGTGAATTTGTACGGTGTTTAAATGAAATGAAAGAACAATGTCACAACCTCAGCCACACATTGGTAAAAATCAGTCCACACGCTCACCTCATTAGTTTGTATTGTTTTGCAGTTAAATGCAAATTTTAGTTATGTAATTTATGAATTAATTGAACAGTGACATTGAAAGTGTGCACATAATAGCACACTTTTTATTGTATTCTGTTATTTTAAATATTTTTCTTTTTTTGGGTTATCAGGTTACTTGCTTTCTTTACAGGAAAGAGGCATGGCCAAGGACTAAAGACTTTGAGAGCATAATGCCAGGTCAGCATGTGCTAGTCACTAAGGGTTTTTGGTTAGGTAGGATTATTTAGTCTTTAGGTAACATTGATATTTTGTTCTGTTTCCCCTATCATATAAGTGGTTTGGCCAAATAAAAGTATAAGTTACTCCTCTGTGGCTTTGTGTAAGGTCAGTTTTTGAGTAATGCTGCATCCCATTTACTTTGGAAGTCTGAACTAAGACCTGGATCTGACGTAACACCCGAGGTAACAGAGTTACAGTTAAAATAGTCCGAGAAGTCTGGATTTCAACATGGTAACCATTGTTCACAGTGTCTCTTAAGAACATCATTTACAGTTGCACTTTCAATATGCAAATACCATTTTCAACTTGTTCAGTTTAGAGTTTAATTCTTAGCCCTCAGTTTAACAGTATTAGCAAACGTTTATATTATTAAGTAGCATTGAATCTGTCAGTAATGTCATGATCTTAGCTAGCTGTTGCCGCTCACTTTGAATGGGAATGTGTATCTAAAAACTGGAGATTTGTGACTGTGGAGCTTTATCACCATTATCAAATGCCATATATTTCTCAGTGTTCAATAACACTATCCATCCTTTATGAGGAGAATTAGATATTGTGGGTGTTTTAATAAAGTGAGTCTATAATTGTATTTTTGTTCATGCCTTGAATGGGTACATGGTGCTTAGTTCCCTGTATTTCCTTTTTATTTCTGTTCATAATTGGTATCCTGTTCCCCAGTGGAATTTACAGATCACATCTGGGTTGTTAATTGAACAATATTAAAATCCATGCCTTATAAAGAACAATGAATTACATTTGAAAAAATTCTTTACTGAACTCTTTGAGCTTAGATCAGATTTTACTCACAAAGTAAGGATGGCATTTAAACTCTCCATCTGAATGGTTCAGTATGGACTTTTGTGGAAAAATGGGAATTGGAGGAGTCATATAGTAGACCCCGGGCTGTTTATGGTTGAGTGTTTGTGTATTTCTTTTGTGAAACCTGTTTTCAAATTATTTTTAAATAAATTTTCTAAAAACGTTTTCTAAAACCAGAAAATCCCTTGAAATAAATGCAATAGCGTTAGTATCATCCCACTGTTGGAGAAACTGTAGAGGATCAGACCCAAAGTTTCAGTGACATGTACATGAGATGAGTGAGTCATGATCTATTTGCAAAATGAGATTGTTAAAAGATCACTATTGAGAGTATGATACTGTGTTAAGAAAGGAATTCATTTTAAATCTCTTTACATGAATTTAGCACATGACGAGCTGAATTAGAGTCCAATTAAACCAAATCAATTTCTATTGCTTCATCATGCAATATGCCACTGTAAACTACATTGATAGAGGGGAAGCCGGTTTTCCAAAAGAAGGTGCTTTGCTTTCTTTAGATGGAGATCCAATGTTGATATATCTTTGAAATACCTCAAAATAAAATCATGGAACATTGATAAAAGATAATATTTTACTGAACAAACATGAGAATGGCTCAAGAATAATGTTATGTGGTGACTGTTAAGCATTTTCTTTTGAAACCCACAACAAAACTCCATGTTAATCTTGGCTGGATATTTGGGTGAGTGAGGAGCTGTACAGTTCAGGTAATTGGAAACAGGGGAGAGGATGGATTAATAGGAAGCAGCCTGCCAGCCACACTTATGGAGAACCATGAGGAGATGAAGGAAAGCAAACAAGTACAGCAGAAAAGGGGACAAGACACAGCAAGACTAAGATATACTGACAGCTTCAACAACACTGAATTAGAAGTTGTTTCTTCCAAAAAAGTTTACCTACTGCTTCATTTGCTTTTCATCTGTGGGTTTTTGTAACAGTTAACCCCCTAACTATAACCCTACATAACCACACACTCCCATGCAAAGTTTCCATCCATCCATCTAAACTCACTTAGAGCCCATTCACACAGAGACCTATACTGTGGCTGGGAGTACCAGGCCTCCCATCATTGGATGGGAGGCCTGGTACACCGAGGATGGGTAGCCATTCTGCCAAAGTGCAAGACAAATAACAATGGAATAAATTGCCCTACAGTCATTTATTCCATGGTTTCCTCCAAAAGTTTTTGGACTTTTGGAGGAAACTAGAGTACCTGGATTTTCCACCCACATGCATGGGGATAACATGCAAACTAAATACCACAAAACACCAGGCTGAGATTCAGTTTTGTGAAAATCCTGCAACCTGTTTTTGTCGTAAGGAAATGTACTTTTGAAAACAGGTCTATATCAAAACCAATTAATTAGGTAGTTAATTTGGAAGTTGCTCTGCTACCCATCAACTCATTTACAAATCAAATTCAATGGCTTTAAAAATAGGCAGATTTACGTGTAAGGAAAGAGTAATTACTTGGATAATGCCAGTTGTTATTTTAAAGTGCAAGATCATTGTCACTCTTTTGTAATGGGGATCATCTTTTTCAGTCTGAACACAAGGTGAATACAAATACCGATATTTCATCAATACAAATTACCACCCAGTGAGACAGTAATTGGTTGTAATGAATGTGCATCAGCAAATTTACATAGTCATAATAAATGCTACAGTAAACACAGCTGCGATCAAATAAAGTAGATTCAGCAACCTCTGTGTTTAACCAACGTACTCTCAGTGTCAGTATGTCATCACAGAATGAAATGGGAGACTTATTAGAGATGACAAAGGCAAAAGTAGCTCAAATAATGACTTGTTGCAACCAACATAGCTGGTTAATCTCTGAATGAACATGTCAAGTGTCAGTGTTGTATAGACTGCCTAACCTGACGCCAAGTGAAGACCAAGACTGAACCAATGAGATGTATATGTTGCTGCAAATGCTTAAAGAAAATCAAGAAAAAACAGTTTGTGCTGGTTTGCCAGTTAGGTTCACTATTACACTAACATTTATTTAACCAGGATGAAAAATCCCACTGAAAATAAGAACTGGCCAATGGTAAGAGGAAGGATTTACATAAAACTTACATGAAACAGACCTACACAACATGCCACTTGTTCAATGAATCAGCCCAACAGATAGCAAGTTAAACACACAAGCCAGACAACTCTGCAGAGTGCATACATCCAGCATTGGGTGAGTAAGTTAACAGTGACAGCAACATGGTGGAGGCACTGGACTTGCTTTTCCTAGACTTGAGAACCCAAAAGCACTTCACACTGCATTCAATCACTAAACACACACATTCACACAATGGTAGGCAACTACTACAGTGCAGCCACAGGTGCCCTGGGGTTCACTGACAGAGGTGAAGCTGCAATGCAACGGTGCCACCAGGTCCTCTGACAACCACCAGCAGGCCAGGCTGGTGAGGAGTTTTGCCCAAGGGCACAACGATAGAGTGGAGATTGGACCGGCAACCGACTGGTTAGGACCATTGCTGCTCCCCATAAGAAAGTGGCCAGTAAATGTATGCAGTAGAAATGCAGTGCAAATGCACACAATGACCCAGTACTCTGCAACACTGAATTGCTATCTTTACCCCAACACACACATACACACATGGAGGCAGATAAGATCGGTGGACAAGATCGGGTTCACATGCAAGTATCGGCCATTCGACCAAACAATAAATGAAATGGGGTTTGTTGATTGATCGGTCTGACGATCAATCAACGGTGCACCCCTGTCTGGTTGAATTCTGACTAAGCATTATGATCACTATGCTTTGACATTTCAGGGCATGATTTTAATTTCCACCAATGTTTCTGAACCCAAGTAGTGATTTGAGCCACCTCAGTTGAAATCATTACATAAAGAACACGGCTCTCTTTTTTTATTCTCTTACATGCTTAATGTTGCTTACATGTCCTGTGCTACTTTATATTAGAAAATGTTATTTTTAATATATATACCAACATGTCTTGGTAATTATTCAAAAAGTATCAACTCTACCTTGGTCTCTCTTGGACTGTGAAAACATCAGCCAATTAACCTTTTTGGAGACTGTTCATTTTTTTAACCATACCATAAATTTAACACAATGCCAGCTGCTTCACATACAGTGTATAGTCTCATAGATGATAAAAAATGAATGTGAAAATTAACAAAGCAGACTTAGCCTTAAAATGAGAACAACGTTTTGGACATGTCATTTTACGGTACCAGCGGGGCCAAGCAGCGAGGTGTATGGGGGAAAGTCTTGACACTCCCATCTGACACAAGCCTAATGGGCCAGCAGGGTCATGCTGTTTAAAGGCAGTTAGCTAGCTGAGTGACAGCACTGTACCAGGCCAGAGGCTCAGCTGTCACGGATCGCAGGTGTGCAGCTGAGTTATGGGTTGTTGTACGAAGCGATAAGGTCGACAAGAGACCAGGGAGGAGAGAGGAAAAAAGATAGAAATAGACCACAGAGAGAAAACGCTGTCAACAGAGATGAAGCCTGAATATGGGTTTAGCATGCAGCTGGTGAGCAAATCTTACAAAATCATCACCATCACCATTTGGCTGCATGGAAGAGCTTGTCCTGTTCTTGTGACAAAGATCTTTAAAACTGAAGTCAAGAAGAAAGTGTGAAATACTTCATAAATATCGATTAAAGGTACATTCACACCAGCGCTGTTTAGTTTGCTTTAATGAAACACTAGTATGTTTTCCTAGAAAGTCTGGTTTGTTTGGGGAGGCGTGAATGTGCGATCCAACTCTGATATGTAACTCTGGTCCATCTAAAAACCTAGGTCTCTATTCGATTGAAGTGAATTCTGGCGCAGTTCAAATGTAGAGACTGCTCCAAAAGCAGGAAGCAGACTATAGTGCAGGGCATTCTGGGTAAATATAACCAAAATAAACACTGAGGTCAAGGGCTAGTGGGAGAAATGACTGTGGTCTTATATTACACACAACAGAGAAATCATACAACCACTAAAATCTGACACTACTCCTTGGTGCAGCAAGCGCCAAGAACAACTAATGAAACCTTGGTGAGAAATGCCCAAGCAGAGTCCTGATTTGCAAATTAGCTTTAGCTATATACTCTTTGTATAACACATCAGTTACAGACTCATTTCGTTCTATGTTTGTAGACATTGTACTGCCACAAATAAATTAATTAAATATAACAAAAGGTTGCAATTTTAGTCCCAAATCGAACAGAGTCTATGGGACTATCACCTTTGTCAACTTTAATTGTTTGAGTGAAACTTTAGAAAACAGTACATGACCTCTGTCAGCCCATGCACTGTTGACAGAGGTCAGCAGTGTGTGGACATTTATCATGTGCAAGACTCACCTCTGACCTTTTCGTGGAGAGATTATTATATGGATAATGCAAAGCTTGTTAATTAAGACAATGAACAGTGCTTTCTTCAATGTTCAATTTGTGAATGATCAAGCCAAAGTAATATCTGAAAGGTATAAGCTGATGTGAGTATTAATGTCAACTACATCTTCCAGCAATACATTTCCTATGACTATTACATCAATTTCAATATAAAAAGTATTTTCATTTTGGGTTTTATATATAGTCCCTCTACAACATATTGAAAAACACTCTACAGCCAGAAAAAAGGCCATGAAGGCAGCCTAAGTGGTGCACTGGAGCAAGTAATAGGAGAAAGTGATTGGAGAAATGGATGACTCCTCAAGTCACCTTGAGTGAATGGAGCTCATCATTCACATGCCAAACACACACATAGACAAAATTTGCAACAAAGCACAACTGACCAAGGTCTTTGTCAACGCCAAGGGCTTTCATTACGCACGTCTTCAACCAAATCTGCCATCATCAGAGCTAAAGATGACAATCCTGGCAAAGATGTCATGTCTTCAACATCGGCCACATCCTGGTTTGTTGAGATTTATATATGATCCTTACTTTTTTTCAGGCCACTTATTGCTTTAGTTGGTATCTAAAAAAGAAAAGATCTCTCAACATACTTCACAGCATGATTCTGAGATTTTTCTGATTTGATATTCTGGTTTTAGGTTGAATGTGTATACTCTGGATCCACTACTTCTATATGTGGAATGGACACAAAAGGTGAAAACACTTCTGTTCAAATGTAAGGTTTTACACAATGTACTAAATGTCTGTTTCCACCCAAATGCCACGTGAATGTTAAGAGAAATTTTGAAATGTGCCAGAAAACAAAAGAGGAACATGTGAAATAGGTGTGTTTTCTTGTTCTGGCTTGAAATGAATCAACTAGGCCATGTAAAGTGTTGACATTATGCAACACTTTAATCAACAAAAGATTAATCAACAAGATGCAGAGGTCGCAAACTTGTGTGGACCACACATCTCAGACAAATGTTGCGAGTCCTCCTCCCTGCACTTTGGACCTCGAAATTTCGACGTGATGATGTACCGGACCTGATGGTGTTTCACACAGGTTTCTACACAGGGAAAGTTGTGCAACTTTCCCTGCACAACTTTGAGCTGCCTGAGATAGGTGCAACTGGCAGCACTGTTTTCCACCTTCCTCAGAGAGTAACTTCAAGATTTTCTTTGACAACTGCTTCACAAATGTCTCTCTCATAGAAACACATGGCATTTATTGTACTGGGACTGATCATAGCAACAGACTACCAGGGGTCAACTACATTTCTGAAGGTGAAGTTGAAGAGAACTGGACAAGAATCTTTTGAACAGAAGACATCTGCTGCTGGAGAAGATGGCACCTTTACGCAGTGGGGTGATATGGTAACCAATCAGTCTGCTCAGTAATTATACTGTAGCACATCCAGACACTGAAGCTGATTTGTGGAATGGTAAGAACAAGGAAATTATCAAAGTCCCCTGTCCTGCTGTGGTCAGAGCACACAATAAAACCATGGGTGGAGTGGATCTGCTTGATTCGCTCTTTGTACTGGGTGAAAAGAAAGGGAGATTCAAAGTGCCAGAATGCAAAGGAACACATAAAGCAAAGTGTCAAAAAAGTGCTCTCCACTTTTGCTACACATCCACCAGTAACTGCTTAGTGAGGTTCCATGTAGAATAACACAGACTGCTTCAAGATAGAGAAAAACACCAAACCAATCTGCACTCCATAGAAACACACACTCTGGAACATAAATGTACACAAGACCAAATTTCTGACTCCATGACTGAGAATCAACTTCTGACTGCTGTCTTTTGAAAACAAATTTGTCAAAATTATTGTTGTTGAAGTAAAATATTGTCTAATGTATTAATTGCCTGTTCGTTTCTCATCATAGTTATAATAACAAGGGTTAAATATTTTTTTCCCTATTAAAATAAAAATTTACGTCATATCGGGTCATATCAAAAATCCAAAATTTTCACATGTCCTACATCCTCCATCAAAGCTATGGACAGACACATTGTCTTCCACTTCCTCAAGAGATCCATAATGTATCTAGCTGCATTATGTCCTGTTGGAATAAGAGGTGCTCTCCTAGTCCAGTCTTCTCATCGTGAAAATTTGATCCATTGCATTGTGAGATCAGCTGATGAGATCCATCATTTGCAATTCAGAAAATATCCCAAAAGGAATATCCAGACAGTAATAGGCACAAAAGCAAATGCAGGAAAGACAATTCTTGTAAATAAATGAGAAAATTTGGAGACACTTTGATTTGTAATTTCATTTAATTTTTCATAAAATATTCAGGGCAGCTGTTTTGGGATTAGCACTCTGGTTTTGGGAGCAGAGATCATCAAGTAAAATTCAGTTTGATAGGAGCCGCTCTCTCGCAAAACAACTAATATAGAACATTACTGACTGCTCACAGATAGAAGAAATATTTGGCAGAATTAATTTATGTTATTGAACAAGAAAAACTCAAATCAACGTCAGAGCTTTACAAAACCTGCTTATGCGTCTATCTGCACTAAACAACCTCGGAAATGTTATTTTTTTGTTAAGATGGCTGCTCCCTTTAAAAAATAAATAAATAAATAAGGACACTTATCATTTCAACACCTCCTTACAAAAATACATCACAGGTTTCACACCGCATTTTAGAGCTCTGCTGATCAGGGCCGATGCTGTGTGGGCTGTAGCACCAAGGTTTCATGGTGATATATTCACTTTAAAAATACCATCAAGCTTTTTATTTCTAATGATGAATACATTTCCCCGTTTTATCCACTGTACATGTCCTGACATGTCTCTGGTGTCTTGAAATTGTATTATGCGAGAAAAACATCAGTGTATAACAAAAGTTTTAAAACATCGGTGCAACTTTTTCTGCCAATAAAGCCATCTAATTATGTAAAAACAGCAATTTCTGCCTGTAGTACAGGGCTGCTTAGTGACAATAAATGAAGACCTCATATCTGGATGTACAAGTTTAAATGAGGTGAATAGTATTATGACATCTACTGTAAATAATAAGGCACAGTATTGCAATTAAATGTTATGCACATTGACAGTATCCCAAGTATGCATCCAAGCAATTGATAGTTGCAATATTTTGGTACCGTTTGATTGTTCTGATTATTTTTTTCTCTATAGAACTCTCAATGTATTAGGTTAAGAGGAAAAGTGGGCCAAGCAGAATACACTAGTTTAGATATGCAGTAGCAGTCTTGTAGGTGAAGACTTTACATCTTATTGTAGCTAGCTTCTCTGTAACATGTGCGCTGATCTATCTGGCAGTGCATCGTCCATCATAGTTCTGGTTTATATTAGGTTGAATTCATGCCTTTTCTTTCCATGGCAGGCCATATATTTCCGTGTGGATGCAAGCTGCAACAGTAATACACATTTCAGACAGGGTTGTGAAATAAAAAGAAATGTAGCCCTGTGGTAAACTGAGGTTACTGTAATTTGCTCCTGCATGTTAAGGTTAATAGAGATTTTACATAGTTCAACTCAGGACACAAATATATTAAAAGCAAACATGTTTTTACTATGGCACATCATTGGTGACAGCAATTGGATTTAATATTCTTGTTTCTGAAAGAAACAAAATAGGATTCACTTTCTCCACTGCCATTACTAAACTACAACAACAGGCAGACCACAATTCTAAAACAGCCATAAAATCAAAGTTATCATTCACAATTTAGCATTTCTGCTCTCTGATTGGCCCCATCAAAATTATATTGGAGGAATCCAGATCTATGGGAGGAATCTCAGATGGAACACTGAAGGGAGATCAGAATCAAGTGAAAATGTGTCAGGAGGCAATGGCCAGGATAACAATAAGAACGTATGTTTAGTTCTTCAAGCACGTCGACCATCAGCCTGTAAAAGTTTTGTTTCTGCTGGAATGATTTCAAGGCTGAGATGCTGTTTAAGCCCTTGCTGCTCCAAGAAATCTTTTCAAGAGGCACCAGTAAATAACATGGCTTATTTATGTAATCCCTTGATGTCTAATGGGTGATTGGTACCCATTAGACATAGCCTCAAACAGGTTACTTCTGCAAATACCTTGTTTATTCTCTGACTTTGAAACCCTTCAAAAAGACTCTCCGATATAAAACAAGACACCACAAAGCATCTCAAGATTTACTCTTTCACACATTTATGCTAAAGAAACCAGCTGGCTGCAGTCCACTGGCTTCTCAGTGAGCGACATGCATCATTAACATCTTTAAATGCTAAGGCGTCCTGTCTTTACAATCTTCAAACAGGCTGTCCTTCAACCCCCTCTGCTTAAAACCTCCCACCCACCTCTCACAGTCTTTAAAGTGTTACTAAAGAAGCTTAACAGCCCATTGCAAAGGGTCTGCATGGGGCGTTTGTACTCCATAAAACCCGCTATAAGTAATGGTATTTCACCAGGAACTCTTATGGAACATACAGTGCTTGCTTTACGAAGACGGTTAAAGGCAGCAGGTGAGTAAAAGGATCTTTTCTGGATTGTATTTGTTTTCCAATAATTGATCAAAGAGGCAAACTGAAAAAGTGGTTAAAACACAAACTTCTCTTAGCTGACAGACAGAAAGTATGACTACAACAGGACTGAATTCTTGGAGCATCACATGATGTAAACACAGCAATGACGCATTTAGCAGCAGCATGTTAAGAAAACTATAACAGAATACATTTAGTACGCTGTATACACAAAAATGTTTGGATTCCAAGATATTTCGCATTGTGTACATTTCTAAGATTCAAGTATGTAGTGAACTAAGGGACGGTTTATGAGCTCCATCCGACAGTAATGTTAAAAACCACTTCAAAAGGCTTTACCAAATAAAATCAAAGTAAAACGAAAAATAAACTGTAGGTTTAAAAAGAAAAAAAAAAAAGCTCAGTTATATCTGCACGCAAGTCTAATGAATCAGGTGTTCAATGAAATCTTCTCCAATTGTTGGAAAAAAAAAATTCTGCAAAACATTTTTTCACTCTACTGACTTTACATAAACAGCGATAAAAAAACAACAAATGTTTTCACGTTTTACAGCGAAAACATTCATCCCGATGCTGTTCGCCTGGGTGTGTGAAGATCAGTTCTCCGATAAAGAAATTCAGACATAGCATAATTTTCTGCTAAAGCAAATAAATACAATTAAAGTGCAGAATGAGATGTACATTTTGATAGTGAACCCTGGTCAAAGCCGCATCTCTCCTTTAAACAAGTATCCTAAAGATTCTGAGAAAGCATCCGCGATCAAAAAAGGTGCAGTGTGTCTTTAATTCCTTGCCTTTGTGGCGGCGGCATCGCTAGCAAGGGCATCTCAGGCGAACCACAATGCTAAGGGGTTAAAGACGGTACCATGTTGGCTCTTTGTGAGCGGGATTCCACGCCATTTTTCCAGCTCTTTATTTTCAAGTCATAGCTAACCAGCTCCAACTTCCTGCCTGCTCAAAAACCAAACGCTATTCGAGGACAAGGATAAGAGAAGCAGAGCCGGGACACAAAAAAAAAAACAAAAAAAACAGGAGGAATCAGTGTTTCAGGAACATGAAGGGAAGGTCATTGTCTGCAAGCTTACCCTGGGAGAAAAACAGAGGGCCTGAACCTGCCAGAACCTATCCACGACGACCAGGAGGTGGACCTGCAAGAGACCAGAACAACAAAGACAGTTTGTGACAAAGCTGAGGCGCCGCAGTCCGAGAGGAGTGAAATCAAGTCTGACATTTTTCATTTATTTGTAAATGCCTCCTTGGCGGCACACTCACTCGAAGCGACAGTTGGGCTTTTACCAAGTTAAGGGGAGATGATGGTAGAATAGAGGGATCCTGACAGAGGTTGTAATGAGATGCCGCATTAGGGCCGCTCTCTCATCCACTCTCCCCTCTCTCGCCCAGGAGCACGCCCTTCACTTCTAATCTGCCACCCCGACCATTTGGAGATGGTTAACCCCGTGAAAAACTACACTAACCCTCTTTGGTGCTCTGATAAAACATTCTTTCTGGGCTTATTTTGTCGGAGAGACTTTGATGCTTACAAATGCTTTTGTCAAAGGGATTTTAGAGCGCTCAGAGCCTCCGGAGGGTTCAGGGAAAGAATCGCGATATGCATCACACGCTCAAAATATGAACAGGTGCAGTTCCCCGAGCTAACGGCGGGGAACTGGAGTAAAAAAAATACTAAGTTAGTGAACATTGAGCATAAAGCAGTAAGAGAGACATTTGTGACCTCTGGGAAACATCAAGTCATAGTCTTCATCATGTACACTTTAACCAATTCTTAGCAACTTAAAATAAACCAAACCAAATATTTATTAAGGAAAAGAGATTTAACACATTTTTATATTTGAACAGATCTGTTAAAAACTTACATTGCATTTCCTTGTTCCTGCAAAGCAAGTTGTGACATAAACATAAAGAAGCAGTTATTTAAACAGTTGCCCTAGACATGCTACACTTACTGTAGATCACAGCTAATTCAGCATTTAATGCTTCAAATAAGAATCAGTGTTCAGTTTTTAAGAAACTCCAAGCCTATGTGTGTTGTTCTTTCTTTATCTAAAGCATTTAACTTGCTAAGAGGATCCAAGTCTGCAGAAAAAGTCCAAAAAGCTTCTGGCTCAGTGAGAACAAGGACGTCACCTCAGCTTCTCGCCAGGTAAACAGCAGTCAGCATAAACAACAAATAACCTTCTGACGCTATCCAGTTGTTTTCATTTCATTTCCTAGTCTTTATTGATATAGCACTTTTCAGCAACAAGACAATTCAAAGTGCTTCGAAGGAGGAAAACATACAAGAGTAGAGTGCATAGCATGAAAGTATAAAAAAGTTGAGCTTCTCGCTAAAATAAATGATATTCCAGTTAACACTTTAAATAAAAGAGTAACTTACAACAAATGGGTTAAAGTTGAATTGAAACAACTCAGGGTTTCAGCATTTCCTCAGTGTAAATGCGGAGGTGGCCGATAAATCTACAAAAACCCACTTCTGTATCATAACCATTAACAGAGTTTATGCATAAGTGGAATTTCCACATCAAGTGCTGCATTGTTCATTCACTTCATTTCACCTCACTCTTTTTATGCAATCAAGAACTTTCCCTGGACAACAAAGACATTCAGTATAATTTTAGTCCTTTTAAAATCAGCTCACCTACATATGTTGAGGAGAAGAAGAACCATTAAAGTAGTGAATTAGGTTGTGATTGAGTGGGCAGATAGAACAGAGCGATGGATTTAACTTTGGCCATAACTGCTCCTGAAATATGTCATCATCCTTGGCTAAATTTGAATACATAAAACAGTTGCTTAAAAAGCTTTCCCACTTAGTCTCCTGAAAAAGAAATGGTGCAACTGTTTTTTTTTTTTTTTACCTTGAAATGAATGAAACAGAAAAATTATCTTTTTGTGGCGTGGTCCTGCTTTCCTCATAGACTGTAGCAGGTTTGTGCTCTGCCATCCATGTCTGTGCATCACTGAAACCCCCTCTCTGTTGTAATCCAGTGGTATAGTCCTGGTTGCTGTGAGGGCTGGTTTTGCCTTTGATAAGCCATTCAGCATATCTCTGGGTCAGTTTGTCCCTCGCTCTGTTCCTATCATCATTTTCAGACTCGTATTGCCATTTCATAACTTCCTACTTCCATTTTGTTCGTCTGGAGAGAAACTTACCCGTGGACCTAAACCATTCAAGGTTTTGTTGTCTTATTTACATTTGAAGGTTCTCACAAATAACTGGGATAATTAATCTTAGAAATGTTCAAACATACTGAATACATGTTGCCCTTCAGTACAAAGTGACTCATTGTCAGCCCATTGGTGGCTTGATGCTGCCATCCAGCTGTTTCTTGTACTTCATCCCCTTCTTTTGCTTTTGGGAAGCATGGACTCCAGATCAAATATTATACACATTCAAGTTTTTCATTTTGTAATCAATATAGTCATAAGAATGCTCAAAACTCATGTGTAATTTAATCTAGTTGTATATTTTTAAGTTCTGATCCCTGTTTGGGCCGGTTGACAAGTTACAACCTATAATCACACTAAAATTACTCCAGGCATGCTCCAGCCTTTACATATTTACTCTGGTCACATAATGAAAAGTCATAATTGTAGGATATGAGTGGTGCTTGTACAAATTATTGGATAGTCAGAGAGAAACATCTGATTTGTTTTTGGACAAATCAGAAGATTGCGTGAATTTCTCTACAACTGTATAAAACAGTAAAGAGCAATATGGTGAACACCAGCTAACATGAAGGCATATTGTCATAAGTCAACACTGCTAAATTATTGAATAAATAGATATATAAGATAAACAAGAAAGATATTTAATATCTTTAAACTGTTATTTAGGTTCTTCATCAAATTGGTGCAAAGCTCTATTCAATCTGTTTATTGTTTCAGGAACTCCTGATTATTCATGGAACTTCTTTAGAAATGTGGACTGCGGACACTGACAGTAGCTTTAGGGACGTCTGTGCTGATGCTACATTTTTAGCATTGAGGTGCCATTTTAGGTTTGAATAGCTTCACTGATGGACTAACTCATAGCACAAACTGAACCCAACAGTAGCCTTTTCCAGATGCTACAGATATTTTTGTCTCCAAAAATATGAATTATTGTGATAAAGTTAAATATTGGAAGCGCTTGGTGTCGCACCCTAATCAGCTAATAAACTCTAAATGTTTCCTTTGAATAAAGTCTCTCAGTCTTGGATACACTTCAGAGTTCTGTATCCAAGCATATTAACAGAAAATAGAGTGGATGGAAGAAATGTGGTAAGAAAAGGTGCACTAGCAACAGGGAGAACTGCAACCTTGAGAGAACTGTCAAGCAAAATGTTTTGAGTCTGGGTTTGGGTCAGTGCATTAGGAGCCACTATGCACAGACTAATCCACACTTCTGCTGCAGATGGGTTTCTCATGTCAGGCCATTCCTGAACCAGACTGAGTGTTTCTCAGTGGTCTACTATCCTCTCTCACATGAAAGTAAAGTTCACATTTTATTTGGAATTTAAGGTCCCAGAATCCACAGTCAGTGATGCTTCAGGGTGTCATGACTTTCCAGCAGAACTTGGCAGCTGCCTACTCTGCCAAAGTCACCAAAAGCTGATGTGATTAACATCGTGTTACTGTGCTTGATTGGTCAGCCAACACTCCTGACCTTTAACCCCAAAGAAAATCTATGGGACTCTCCTAAGCTGATCTCCTCCACAACTCAGTGCAGTGCCCTCTAAGCTGTCCTCCCAGAGTGAGTGTGTGTGCCATGGACTGGGCAGCATGTGAACAATGAGTTATGTACTTCATTAAGCTGAAGTAATTTCCCTCCCAGATATCATGTCGCCTTCGAGCCTCTCAGTAATCCATCCCAGCCGCCATCAGCTAAAATTAGCTCAGTGAAGCGGAGTGCCACACCTCGTCAGGACGCTGCAGGTAGGGCTGTCTGGCTCTACAAGGCATCATTAAAATACAAGCTTTTAGATTCAAATTATTGTTGGTGCTGGATATACAATCTGTAGGTTTTCAGTGGCAACCTCTTCATCATCCTAAACTAATATTATCCAACCATTGCACTGCAGTAATTACTGAAATCATAACCGTGAGTTCAGGTCTCAGAAGGTGTATATCCCTATGACAGTTTGTTTTTTTGGTAGACTTTCATTAAATATTTGCTTCTCTTGCTAATACATTGAAGCACTTCAATAGTAGATACTATATATGTAGTGGGTTTTTTGTGAGAGAAAATACTTTAATGGACAATAACTGTCTTGGTAGTTCCAGTAGCAATGGTTTCTATAACCAACTTAATCATAGCTCAATTGAAAAAGAATTGTTTAAATATTTTAGTTAAATTGATTTTTCCTTCCTTCTTTCCTGGTCTACTTGTCCAGTCCTCAAGCAGCAAATATGACATAACCACAAAAGAGTTTCAAACTGGCATTTTTTTCCAGAAACCCTTCAGAAGGTAGTCTACCAACAATTAATGGTTTAACTGAAAGAACAAAACAGTTTTGGGTTTTTACAATTTGATTTAAAATTTTTTCACTGAACAGAATCTGCTCTTTTGAAAATGTATAATTTATATATAGTCGTGTTGCCCTTGTGTTTTTAGATTTACATTCAAAAACACACCTAGAGGAACATTAAATTTTGTTATAACTCATGTCATCCAAGGGGTGATGAGGTGGGCCTCAGCCTGCAGTCAGAGAGTCTCATGTCTGCCCTGACTTGCTAATAGCTCAGTCATCAGAGATCATATTCCACAGCAACATGTGGAATCAGATATGAAAAATGGCCTTTGGAAGCTCCACTGAGAGCCCCTCCCCATGTGGTCGGGCCCCTGGCTGAGAGGTCAGAGAAAATGCTGAACCCAAGTTAGAAAATCACATTGCTAAGTTTTTTTTTTTCCCTTTTACATTTGAAGATTCTGGCTAACGTGAAGCCAAACTTTAATCAAGCCTTTTTCACCGCTTGCCTGAGTCATTGCACCAGACTTTAGAAACGACTCAGTGATTCCTGTGTCTCTCAGCTTTAGAGGGTACAGACTGCTCCTTTTAACTGGCACACCAAAGTGACCATGTTTCTGCTGTTTTAGCCTCCCTTCATTTTAAAATTATTTTGCCTTTAAAGTTCTTAAAAGCCCCCCCTGATCCTCCACCTGCCCTAGCTGCTACATCCCTACACACCCCCTTGTTCCCTTCAGTAAGCTGATCAGCTGCTCTTCACATCAGCCCAGTGCTTTTGCTGCACCAGCTCTGCAGTATAGAAGAATCTCTCCCTCGACTTCAGCCTCTCTCTTTTTAAAACATATCTCCTCCCCAACCTTAGTCACCTTCTGAGATGTTGGCTTTTAAATGGTTTTTATTCCAACCTTTTATTTTTTTGTATCGTGACTGCTTGTTTTTGTTTCAATACAAGCCTATTTAATTTATTTTTAAGTCCTTTTAATTCTATTATTTCTTTATTACTGCATCATGTAATTCTTCATCGTTTTGTGTATGGCATGATGGTTTTGTGGGTGTTTACACCGTTTTATAAATAAAGCTGCTAGCTTGTTTTCACTGGTGTAAATACCCTTTTTATATGCATTATTTCTCTGTCTCATCCAATGGCTTCAGCCTTGCTATAGATGGACAATCATTGGTATTTTGATCATTTGTTAGTGGGATAAAAATATGCAGGTTCTGGAAACCAAAGGAGCAAAAGAATCATTGGCACAAAATCAAAATCTTTTGTACAGAACGTTAAGTTCATATTGAGATTACTGTAAAATATTATTTTAACCCTGATTAGGTGAAGGGTGAGGATATATTTAACTATTTGTTAATATGATGTCAGAGTTTTTCTCTCAGCATCTGAACGGCAGAAAAAGCTCCAACCTTCTTTGGTTCCCAGGAACCAACACAGTCAAACTCGCCCTGTTTTCATTCCAACACCAGGACGGTGAAACACAAATATTTCCATGTATTTCAGTCTCTCACTTACGCGGTAACAGCAACTTGGCTGTTACCATGACAACAGGCTCCAGAGTGAAACACAATGCAAGTGAAGTCCATGTAAACCCAAACCCAAACCATATGGAAACAGTGATGTCAGTCATTTTGCCCTTACACCACCAGGTTCGGTTTTCACTTGGACACATCACAACAAGGGCTCCATGTATGCTGCTGCTCCTGCACCTCTTCAGATTATTTGGCATGTTAAAGCAAAATCTGGCCATTGTGGAATATTTATGCCATCAGCAAAAACAGATTACATGCCCCAGATGTTGTGTAAAGGTTACGAAAACATGCTTCTGCATCGGAAAGTTCACAAAGTGTTACTGCCTCCTACAGGCCTGGCTTGTGCACTACATTTTCAGTGCTATTTGCGTTTTCATCCCACTGTTGTGGAAACATTGTTTTTTTTCTGATAAACAGAAAATGATTTTGGAAATTTTGACGATGTGCATAAATGTCACGGTCACTACAGCCGCAGCAAGGAGTCTGAGTAGACGGCACTAAGGCCCTGCAGAAACCTCCACACTTCGCTGACTTATTAATCATAGTTCAGGAAAAGCAACATGCAAAAGAACTGATAGAAAAACAATCTGGCTTTTGAAGAACATGTACTCAGATTTTTTTTTTCATGTGTGTGTTATATGCATAATTACACATGTCCAAAAACATGCAGGATATTTGACCCTTTTAAGGATTAAGAATATTTTGTTTCACTCTGAATTCCATGCATTCAACCAACGTCTGTACTTGGTTTTTCTTACCAGGTCGTGGGTTACCTGATGCCTGGCCAAATTTAAAAATGCAAAATATTAACGCAGAACAATAGAGAGAGATAAAAACAGGACAAAACCAGAATTGACAGATTGTAGAATGTGGAAGTTCAGAAAACTGTAATCAGAGCATATCTCACAGTTAGTAAGAATATTATCAAGTGTAGCAAATAATAACAGGCTAGTTTGATTTGCCAATTTTAAGTCAAGATGAAGCTGTTTTTTACTGCCTACAACAAACAGGAACAACAAAATGAAATCAGCATAAAGAGTAGAACAACTACAGTAAGAACTTGGCTAACTGAGTGATTGGATGTAGTTTGGTTTATTTTCTAAATGAGACAGAAATTTTTATTTTTGCTGTTTTGTACTAATACAAAAACAGTCTTAAGTAAAGATAAGAAAAACTGTAAACACAATGACACTGACATTTAGCAGTATAACTTTATGTCTATGTCATAACGCTCTGCTTTATTTCTATAATTTGCTGCTCACATGGATTAAAAAGGATATTTGAACTTTAGCTTGTTGGCATAAATTGTTCACTCAAACCAACTGGGCTCAGTTTGAGAAGAGAGAGAGCATCAGGACTACTAGTGGAGTGTAAAATGTAGATTATACCCCTGTGAAGTGGCTGTCCATCAGAACCTGAGTTCTTCCAGGCAATATGCCAATTAGGACATTACCATACAGACTGCCACTGAAATTATACCTACATCAAGGCTGAAAAGAAATCTTTTCAAAAAGCTAGCAGATGTGGTAACTGTCAGACTCCCAGATGTCTCAGTCAGAGCAGCTGAATAAAAATAACTTTAAAATAGTCTGTAACCATGCATGAAGTTGCTCACCTTGTATGATGATGGGTGGGTATTTTTATAACCATTTTGACACCTTGACTTCCTGTGTAATTCTCATCATTTAACAAAGTGGATGAAAAAGACGACAAGCGGTGAGATCAGTTTATGTTATGAAATGGTGTAAAAGAAACATTTGTAAGTTATTGTCATACACAACTCATTATAGCATGAGTTTTGAATGACACAGAAAGATTAATGTTTAGACGCCACATTACCAGCGAGATTTTTCTAATGTTGAAATTTGATGGTTAAGGTTGACACTTGTTCTCTTGACCTGGCATCTTTTATCTTTAGAACAATGAAACAAATTTTTTTTTTTTCATTAAATACTATCAACATGATCTCATTCACATAAGAACCCAATCTGCGCAAACGTTCGTTAGTTTTACCCCTTTAGCTTCTTTTATCTGTCCGCCAGTCTCTGACATGATCTAAACTAGGTTTGCCTCCCACTTTCAGCTGGGAGATGTTTGAGGATTTCTGATTTATGCATCCCATTTCAAGTGACTCCATATTATCCAGATCTAGACTTTAACAAACCCCAGAAGTCCTCAGCTAGTTCTTGGTAAATTTACCAGCATGTTTTGGCTTGGTGCAATTTCCCCCTCCCTCCCCATCATTCGTATTTTAGCTGGCTTTAGCTTTTTAGCTCATCTTACTTTATAAGCTGACCCAACAGCCCGTCAGGCACCATAGGTATAGGTTGGAAAGCCGTATTCTGCAGTGATTTCAAATAGTCTTTGGGTGGAATTTTTGCATTAACTGAAAGGTTTCCCTCCTCTCCAGCAGTTTTTATATATACATTTTTGACTGTTTCTTACATTTCTGCAAGTTTTCTGCAATTGACTTAAAATTATTCTGTAATTTTCATCAAAAACATTCAGCTTTACAACATTCACACTGCACTTTCACAATAAATACATTTTTATTATAGTTATATTTTACATTTACCTGAAGGACTATCTGCTTCCAATCGGGATTTAGGTACAGTCTGACTTAAGTCACGACAACTTACCTATAACATAAAATTAAAAAGACAAGCAATAATGTTTTTTTGCAGGTTTGTAAGAAAGAACTTCTGCTGCTGCCAATTTTAAATTCCTCTCCATTACTGATGCCTGACGAGCTGTAATTTCTATTCTCTCAGTCCAGTGGAGCCTACTGAGCTGGAGATTATGAGGTGATGGTTTAGATTTGTAAGCACAGACTTCATCCCGTTTTAAATCTCAAAAAAATATTTGAACATAAATAAAAACAGATGCATCTTATAAAACAACTAGGCAGTCGAGCTAAATCACCCTGTGCTTCAGTGAACTCACATTTTTTACTGTCACCGTTGAGTGAACATTTCCTCTAGTCAGTGTCAGTCTACATGTCGATGGAATTCCTTTCTGACTAATGGCTGTAACAGAACTTTGGAGTGAAAATCTTGGGTAGAACATTAATTTTCTAATTTCCCTGTCAGTCTTAATTTTGTCCTTCAGTCTGTCAATAAAGTTGCATTGATACTGCAAAAAGGCCATTTAACACATGGCAGTTGTTAACAGATTATTGACTAGAACTGCTTCTGTCTAAAAGGAACAAAGCCTGTACAGCTACTAGAGTTAGCTATTGCTACTGCTGATTCAAATGACTTTTATTTTTTGGACCCAAGTAGTCACAGGGATATTCTGTTGAGTATTAATGCTTTTTTTGAAAGTCACTTTTTACTGACTTATGGGTCTGCAGTGTTGACAGGCAGACAGGGGGGCAGTCAGTGACGTTAGAGAGAGGAAGCTGTGGAGAAAAGCAAGAGGGAATTTTTCTGAGTGTCCATTTGGTACTCAAATTACAAAACGTTCCACAGCAGAGGTGCATATCAATATCTGTATCGGTCTAGATATTGAAACAAAATAAAAATAATAAAATTCTACATTGGGCATATGTGACAATGAACAATCCATAACGAACAGATCTATTCAGTCTAGTTCCATGCTTTATTATTTGTTACATTATATTTACAGTTCCTAATTACACTTTCAAATCATTTGAAAAAAAAAAAAAGGTTTGAAAGGTAGTCAGTTTATTCAGTTTCTTTTTTACTCATTTTGCATTTGCTATTAAACTCCTAATTGCACTGACTGAACAAATTCAATTTGTGTTGATTTTACATGTTTGAACACACCAACAGCTTGTGAAGCTGTTGGTGTGTTTACATGTGCTGTACTCGTGCAGTTATCAAATCAATTTGTAACTCAGTACAGTTATGTCTGTGTTTAAAAAAACAAAACATTTTGAGTCAATTGAGCTGTTGTTCTGCATTGGATCGGAATCAGCCGATACTAAACCTCAGGTATCGGAAGTGAAAAAAGTGGCTCGGTGATTCCCTACACCACATTTCAAACCACAACCCAGAATCACCGCTTGATGGTAAACCGTCAAACACAAGAAGGTAAAGGTCAATATTGTTACCTTTACACATGGCAGTTGTTAACCGATTATTGATGAGACAATGGTGATGCAGGGCTCCAGGTAGCAGGCTGAAGAAGCAGAATCCATTATGGCCAAGGCAATGAGCGAGTAATCCAGGGTCACACAGCAGTGTGTGTGCTCGTGTGCAATTTCTGGTGTGAGATTTCTACCAGCAAAATGCAGTCGAAAACCTGACAGAGCAACAGAGACTGAGACAGGTTTCAGTAGACCAGGGCACAGGTGAAAACAGGGCAGGGTAATCAGGCATGGCTCAGGTGGATGGAATAAGGCTGATTAGAGATGTGGTATGCAAAAAAAGGGAAAAAAAAAAAAAAGCAGACATGCATGACGGAAATGTGAATCATAACATCTTTATTGAAATGATGAATGAATCCCAAAAATGTGGATGCATTTTTTACAGAGCCTTTCATACATTTACCAACTTCAGTGGAGTTAGCCTATTAGGTTAAACAACATGCTTACTCTGTGTGATTGAAAACAACTGTTATGTATTCTAACTATATTTGGGTGTATGTTGTTTTTCCCTCAGTGGTTGATGTTACAGTGTTTACACTTTGGGTTCCATTGATCTCTTTTTTGTTGTTAGTCAAGGCATTTTAAGAAAAGGTAACAGTTGACCAAATTTTAGTTATAAGTGCTGGAAAAACCTTAAAGCTGCATATATTTCCTACAAGATACATTTTTAATAATTTATTTATGCATTAGACAGAATATTTTATCCGAAGTGACTTCAAGATGATGATTCAGTGCAGTCAAACTTAATCTTTATAATATTGCTAAAATAAAACCTTGTGAATTGCATTTCACTCTGTACACTTTAAACTTCCAGTTTAAGTCAGACTTTTGTCATCTGCAGAAATGCTCAAATGACTCTGCAGTGAAACGTCAGACAGGGTCAGTCTGATGGTTTGCATACCAAACCATCAGGGGAGATGGTTTAGTAGACTCCTCCCAATCTGGAAAAGAAGAGAGTGGCAAAGAGGGGAGCATGTTTAATTAGCTAGCTTGCCAAAGAGGAAAGAAGGACTTAAAAAAGACTGGAGATGCGACAGTGAAGACTATAAGAAGAAACAGAGCAGACTGGACTTGTTGGAGGAGCTAAGATGCTTCAAGGTTTGCAGCAAGATGTTGCAGATGTTCTTTCAGTTCCGTTGTTGAGAGCATCATGTCTTCTGCTGTCATCTGTTGGTGCAGCAGCATCAGAACCAGGGAGCTAAAAAGGCTCAACAGCCTGGTAAAGAAGGCTGGTTCTGTTCTAGTTCTGATCTGGTTCTGATCTAATTCTGATCTGGTTCTGTTCTGCGTCTGATCTGGTTCTGTTCTGGATATGACTGTGGAACCTCTGGAGATGATGATACAAAGAAGGATTTTTAAAGAAATCAAGAGAATTGTGGAAAACCCTCTTCATGAGAATGTCTTAGAAAAACAGAGTGACTTCAGGCAGAGGCTTCTTCACATTCCCCGTAATACAGACCGCTACAGGAGATCTTCACTGCCAATTTATTAATTGATAAGAATTGATAAATTCTTATCAATTCAAGACTGTAAATATAATGTAACAAATAATAAACATGCAGACATGAAGTCTGCATGTTGGATTTATATCTTAAAGTGACTGTAGGCTTATTTGAAACTTGCATGTGTGTTTCTCAAATAGGCTGGGAAGTATGTATGCTTCTCCTTCTGTGCCTTCTAAAAACTTAAAAACTCCTCATATTTTTTAAAGTGCAGACAGTTTTTACAAACTACATATTCCTTTTGGAATCATTTATGTTTTATTTCATTGTGTGTGTGGTTCATCATGATGAGTGTGGGAAACTAGCTGAACTAAGAGGTTCTTCAGATTTGTGCAGCACTACCAACACTGCAGTCTGGCAGTTCAGGTGAAAACAAGTATTTATGAAATCCTGTCTGCATTTCATTAGCAATTCATTCCTTCATGTTTTCAATATGACAAACAGCAGCACTCTGGCCATCTGTGACACTTTGCAGAACACCTCTAAACACTTTTATCCTCAAACATTGGAAATGGAAACATTATGTGCTTTTCTCATAAAATCTTTCTAAATTTTCTTTCAGGTCTGCAAGCAAGAGGGACCTACTGAGGCCATTTGAAGTTCCTCTTTACTGTAGGTATGAGCTGAAGCTTTGTCTGCAGACCGTGATGCAAAAATTGGTTCATTCAATTATTGCCGCTTCTTTTTGAATAGATTACCATGAAGTTATCAGCTTTATCATAGATTTCAGAATAAAGACAGCTTAGTACGTACAATACGCACACAGCACTTCAGATTTTCTACAGAATTTTCAAAATATTGTCAATTTTCTTCCACAGTCATTCCGAACTGTGTATCGGTTGATTTTCAGTGAACTACACTGAAGCTGCAGTATGTAAGTTTTATTAAAAATATATGTATATTTTTTACTTATCACTATGATGTGATGAGACTGAACAAAGGTAAAAAGAGAAATCCAGATGCTCTACCTGAATGCTAAACCAGTGCTAATTAGAAACAACCAATCAGAGTCCGGAGGCAGGTCTTAGAGGTGTCAGTCATGCAAGGTTGATTTTTCTCCTGGCCCTGATTGGTTGTTTTTGGTTGGGAGCGGTTCATTTCTTCAGACAGCAGTAGTCACTCAGGAGGGGCAGGTGGAGGAGATTGGTCTTTTCACAGATCATCTGTCTCATAAACTGTTACAACATGGCAGTTCTAACAAATTTGTAAAAACCAAAATTTTTATGAGTTACATACTGCAGCTTTAAAGTTTATGGTTTTAACATGGCAACGGACCACGAGGTAAAAATTCACAGAAACAGCTGTAAAAAAGTATTTTATTGGTTTAGTTTTCCTGTGCATACTGTGATTTTTCAATATATTTTTGTGACAGTTAAATATTTCACATCATTTAATGTATTTTGATAGACAGAAACAGCCTGATTCAATTAAGATCAAAGTAGTTATCAAATGATTTGCTTTGTTTCTGTAAGACCTGGCTGATGTATGCTATGACAAATTCTTCTGTTCAGCAGGAAATCAATGTGAGGCCATGAGATTAAGGCATGAGGACTTTGCTAAGCACCAGGGGATGAGCAGCTTTCACTCAACAGGAGAAAAATTAAGGAGTGGGAGGAGCCTTACTGAGGTGTTGTGAGACATAAACGTGCTGTCCATGTGTGAAACCTACCAGTGTTGCTGAATTTAACCAATTTTGTGAAGAACAGAAACTTATTCACAGCCTATTGAAAGCTGAAGGTTGCAGTAACCAAATAAGGTCAAAAATGATTACTTTTTCATTTCAGGCCAGGTTGGTTTGGATGGCTTATTTCATTTAATAAGAAATTATTTGAAAACTGCATTTTATGTTTACTTGGGTTATCTTTGCTTTATAATACACCTTGTATGTTGATTGGAAACATTTAATTGTGGCAAAAAGCTAATTTGCAAAGGTCCCATTCATGACATCCCGGAGATGATAGAAAATCTTTCATATTTTCATGTTCAAGACATGATTGTTCTGTCTTGAACATGAAAATAGCAAAGCATTATTTTTGCTGCCAAAGATAATTTTTTGGCAGCAGTAATTTCATGATCATTACAAATAATACAAGGAAATAAAAATGTTTTGATTTATTTTTTTAAAGATGAAAACATTTGTTTGACGCATTCATCTCGAAAAAAAAATTAACATGTAGACATATAAGGTGAGATGGTGGTGACGGTGGTAGGTGTTCGCCCCACAATTGGCAGGTTGCTGGTTCCATCCCGGCTCATCTAGCCTCTGGTAGCCTCGCTCCATAAGATTTCCCCAGGGCAACTGTGGCTACTACCCAGAACCTCGCCATCATGTGAGTGTATGGGTGAATGACTGTAATATGAAGCGCTGTGGGGTCCTCTAGACTTGATGAAGTCATTTATACAAAGCCATTTACCATAAATTTTATTGAATTGTACCGCTTTTTGGTTTTCCATAATTGATGCAGTCCAAACTGTTCATTGTTCACTGCAACACATTTAAGGTGCCTATTGTTCTACACCTACTAAGGCGTTTCTTTATTTATTTGTCTTGTGTTTCGGTCAAAGAGACTCGTACCGCTGCAAGCAGCACCATAATGCATCAAAATGTGGTTCGATCTTATCTGTCTCATACCAAACTGTTATGATGCTGTGAGAGTTTTAACAAATATGTAAAAACATAATCTATACAATAAGTTACATGTAGCAGATTTAAGTTATGTCATCTGTCCCAGATAGAATTAAACATATTTTTTTTGGTCAAACATTTGCATTTGGTAGACACACATTGTTTTGGTTTGAACATAAGATTGACAGTTTTAACCCAATAAAACAGATACCTAAAGAATGTCTAATACAAATAAATGTATTTCTAACATTGAGAAAAACAATTAGAGCCAAACAATCAAACATAAACTTGTAAAATTAGCTCAGAAACTCTCGACAGTGAAACTTGAACTTGAAGTGACGATGTAAAGATGAATGTCCCTTCAATGAGCATTTCAATTTTAATTATGTGTCAAGCACTGAACACTGAACATGTTCCCATTCCTCATGGTGTCTGTCAGCACCCAGGGGCCGAACCCCCTCTGGAGGGCCTCATTAGATTAGGCTCCCCATGAGAGCTTCATCCTCAGCAGAATGCAACTTTTCCATCTTTCATATCGAAGTACTTCTTTTCTGTTTTCCATCCTCCGACCTCGTCCAACTTATTTGTTTCCAAGACATTACGTCAGAATGTAGTTAGGATTTTTGGTAATAACATAATCTAACAATATGATCCATATGACCCATTCTTGTATGCAGATTCAAAAAACTCCATCAGTCACATTTTCCAACCTGAATTGTGCAGACTGTAACCTTCATTAGCGTACCTGGTACAAATTGTTTATTGTTTCCAAAGTATTACTAAAGGCTGTCACAGATCTAATGAGGACCTTATCTACACAGGCCGAGATTAAATGCATTCCTTCAAAGTGCCACAGTATCCTACTCAATCAATGGCAACCAAACATTTCTCATTAATTGGACCTCTAAATATTCAAAGGAGTCCTTATATGTTGATCAGTAATCCATCTAACAGCGATCCCAAATCGACGTCTTAAAGACAGCAAGGAGGCCAAGTTTTATGCCCCTCTGAATTTAAATCAATTAAGCAAAGAATGGAGAAGCTAAATGACCTGTGTATAGTACATTCGATAAGCCTATAATTACTGCCCACCGATCTCCTGCGCAGTATATTGGCCTATGAATAGGATAAAGTTCAGGATGTAACATCGACTTGGTTTTTACACTAATGGACGTCAATACAGAGTGTGTCCTACCCCTAAATGGCAAAGCAATTTAATTATTTGTCATAAAAATATACTCATAATGGAGAACCATTATTATGGTAAGTCATACTGATCAGTCTTTAAGTAGATCATTACAACCCAGTTATGTATTTCTTTTCACTAACAACTCTGCAATGATTAATACAGTTATTTAATGAAATATGAATTTGCACAGCAGCATTTACAATAACACTAAATTTAAAACAAAACAAAATCAAAAATAAAACAACTTCACAGTGAAACTAGGCAATTTGCGCGTAATATACAAACATTAAGTTTGGCCTGAAAGCCTTTCTTTTCAGAAAAAATCCTTTCATAGATGAATATTTTGAATATTTGAAATACCTGTCGCAAAGAAAACATTAATTATGTGTTCATCTATAGAAAAACTAAAATCCAATTTTAAATTTTGACTGATGACAGTCTAAAGACAGGCTGGGATGTTCTGCAGGCATTCTAAAATGATTTTTGTGTTTTTACCCAGCTGCCACACAGTGTTTAGGAAATGATCACAGACGATGCAACAAACAGCATTCTACCATCTGAAGCACACACTGCATGTTAGCCTTATCATATCACATGCTGTAAAGGGGTCACGCCGCCGGATGTCCTGTTAGCACAACACAGAGCTAAGTTTAAAATTTAACCTCTAAAAGAAATTGTGAATGATTTAACAAATTTATGCATATTTCCAACATCCTGTCACTGGCACTGGATCATCAGGCTTCACCTACTTGTCAGTAAAAGATGTATCATTGTTTTCTGGAACTTCTATATTCTTGTGCAAATCAAAAAAAAAAGTTCACTTGGTAAAGGTTTAGAGAAATGTGAAGTAATGTTTTAGTTAATTTTCACTAATTCACAACAAAAGTCATCACAGTTTGGAAAACAGATGAAATTTCAACTTGGTTTTAAGCAATGAATGTCATGTAATTCATTGCAAAACGCACTTTTATCACCTCATGCCTGTATTTCTGTAACTCTCATTTGATTGAAATTAAACTTTAGTTTAGCTGCCAAGACGTTAAAGTGGTATTAGCAAATGAGAGCACTTGGTCCAGGTTTAGCATCCATCCTGTTCAGTTTTAAACCCATTTTAAAAGTCTCATCATTGTCTCACCCATTCTTATTTGCCTGAACTGCTTCTCCTTTCTCCTCATGTGCTCCTGAATCAGCTGACCTTTGACCCAAAGACATTTTATAAATCCAGAGGAGACTTTTGAACTTTTCACTCCCAAAATGTGAGAAGAGCTGCAGCTGCAGGCTCCATCTCTTGATGTTCCATTTCTTGATCTTTCCTCTGTGGTTGTAACCCAGTGTGAGTTTATCATCACTCTGCTAATCTTTTACCCTTTGTTTGTACTTGTGTTACTTTCAATTTTCTGCAGCTCCTGTGTGGCAACTCATAGTTGTTTCATAGACCTATTTTTGATCTCTCTATTCTGTTGTTTGGTCAGCTGTTTTGTTTTTGATGAAGTGCTTCAAAGATAAAGCAGGAGGGAATAGTTTTATGGATACGATGTGTCTTACAGGTTAACGTAAACCTCTAAAATCCCCTAAACTTAAATTCAAACATTTATTTTCATCACAATCCAACTGGACGTCTCTTCTTGCATTGCAGAATAATATATTTACTCCTTTAATGCAACTGTGAAAAGAAATTAGCTGCGGAATTCTGAAAAAAAAAAAAAAAAAAAAAAAAAAAAAAACATCCCCCAAATATATTTGACAGTCAAAATGAAATACTCTGTTCTCCTTATTTTCGCAGTTTCTGTGGTTTCCATCTTTCTAACTATTAGCTGTTCTTCATCTGCCCTGCACAGACCTAAAATGTATCATCAGTCTGTTTCAATTCAGTAACTCCATTTGAAAGATTTAGAGGTTGTTTGTTTGCCGCAGGAAGCAGTTGTTCCTCATTTCCATTCCACTTCTCACTCTGCAGCTTACTTCAGAGCAACTTATCGGCTTTTCTGCCGTGATTGACAGCTCAGAGACACCTTGCGATGACTTCTCTGCCTCTGTCATGTTTTGTCTCTCTCTATCTTCTCTCCTCTTCCTTTTGATGCGCTTTGTCTCTCCAGCATACATGTAGGCCTTTCTTTAACCTCCCCAGGGACCTCTCTGTCCCCTAGCCTTTGGAAGCTCAAGGAGAACAGTCAATAAAATAAACTGGCTGGATAAGGAAATATATATTTATATATTTTCTGTTTCTCTTTATACTTTCCACCTCCTTCAGGTCTGCCGCAAAGATGCACAGCTGGAGCCCAGACTGATTGACAGCTCCGGAGCCTACTTTGTCAACTCTTTATAAGCAATCATCTCCTGTGACTACTTCTCTTGAGACAGACACACTTTGAAAGCCTCAGACCACCACCTTTTTTAAAAGAATCAATTGTTTTAAGTGGCCAAGTGCCTTGAAGCGTTGCTTGTATGTTGGAACAGTTCTAAAGCAGGAAAATACAAGTGCTTCTGTAAGCCTGAAGCCCGGCTCTGGATTGTTAGGAGCTCTGCAGCTGAAGCCTGCAGAGCTCAGTTCTCCTTTAGAACTTACTGCAATGTTTTATTCCTCGCAATCTAAGATTAGGCTTTTTATGTGGATCGAATTAGTTTTTCTCCTTGATACATCTTATAAGGGCTCCTAAAATATTTGTTCTAAAAATGTTTGGTATGTGTATAGAACTTTATTTAAACTGAAGAGCGTTGTGTTAGAAGAATGGTGGGCCACCAGGCTGAGTGTTATTTGAAATAGGGTTTTTTCTATAATCCAGTGACAGTAAAGATGGATTGAGCTAGGTTTATAGCTTACACTTCAGTTATGCACTGTGCATTTTGTTTTAGCTTAGCCCTAGTGCATCATTGTCTAGTTCAGACAATAAACCTTATATCCCCCAGCTACCTCTAGAGAATGGCACCAGCGCAAAGTTAAGCAGATATAAGAAATGGACTGATGGATGTTTTGGTTTGTCACAAACTCTCAAAATAATACAATTAAGTTTAAAGTAATGTGAGAAAAGGTGAACAATGTTTTGCAAAATTCCAGATCCTTTTTAAATTTTTCTTTAGCTACTCCATGTCAATCACTCACCATGAACCAGTCAGTTCCTATAGGTATTTAAGCCACATAATAAAGCCTTCTGAACCCTATATCACAACATGAATGGAAGAGATGCATCATGTTCCAGCTGATCACAGGCTCTGACTTACAGCTCTTATGTCTTTCAAATGGTAAAAGATATTCAGCGTGTTTTGCCGATGTATCTTATTGCCTTTCATTTTAAAAAGGGCATCCCTGACATTTCTATGCTAAGCCAGATAAAAGCAGCATTCATTTCTTCAGCATTGTAACATTTGAATTCAACCAGATTTTAATATTGTTGCAAGTTCAGAAATGTCATTTCTTTCCTTTCAGCTAGAAAGGAGATTTAAAAAGGAATAACTGCCCGGAACATCAGGGTCACCATGTAACTTTGACAGTCGAAGGAATCTGAACCTTCACATAATATTTAAAAGCTCAAATGCAACATTGTCTTGCTGTTCTGGATCTCTTCCAGGAATATATAGTTTTTTTCACCAAATGTGATATAGAAACAAAAAAATCATTTTGAACAACAGAAGTATGCGCAAATATAGACAAAGCAGTCTCAAGAGGGAATTTCACAGTAATGACTCACAACTTAAGAGCTCGATTACAAATCACTGATGACCATTGCTTCAGAATTTCCAACTCTGATACTTATTTTATTTGTTTGACTTAGAGCTCTATTGTTTGACTTGTTTGACTCTGTGGTGGGAGACAATTTATAGGGACATAAGAGGCTGGATCACCTGCAAAAGAATTAAGTGTGTGCTTTTGTTTTGTTGCGCAATATCCACTGCATCATGCAGGTCCGCCTTAGGATTAATGTTTTCATTTTAGCCCTAGACAAAGCTGTATCGACTTTGCTTAAGCACACTCTAAATATGAGATGTCCACTGTGGAACATTAAATGTTCCAGTGAGCAATTGATCTTTGCTTGGGGTCAAAAGCAGCGAAGATTTGAAGTTAAAGTAAAATATCTGTCTCACTAAGTCAAATGATATAGCGAGGCTAAACTGGTTGTCCACAGCCTGTAGGCTTGGTATTTATAATTCAGGAATTGATGAATTGGTATTGCTGATGACGGACAATAATGATTTATATTTTAAAACACTACTATTGGCCAGGGATGTACTTTTTTTTTTTTTTTTGTTAAACCTGTAAATAAATCCAAGCTGATTATGCCTTCAGTAAACAGAGAAAAAAGCACTAAAACACATGAAATAAGCACACACAACTTCTCTCCAAGACATAAATGTAACAAAAATAATTTCCATTTATGCTACTTTAATCAACAAAAGCATGAAGCAAATAACTCAACTACTATGTAAGTATATGAAAGAATAATGAAACTAATACACTCCCAAAAGACGAAACAGTAAAAACATGCAATAAAGAATGAATTGAATAAAATGATGCGATGTTCAGTATGAACTGCGTATGTTAAAAAAGCAGGTTTCTTTTAGAGGAATTTGGAAATGAGGCCAACTGATTTTTCAACTAATAAACAAATACACACAAAAACATCAATATATGAACTCAAAGAATAATATATGGTAATATCACAGTCTAGCATGAATTAGAACAACAGGCATGTGTTCCAACAACCAGTCCATAATGCAAAGCAGAATTAAGGATTAATTTATTTACTTGTAATTTATTGAACACATCAAGTTACATTTAAGCTGACAGCAATGCAATAAATCTAAAATATTATTTTGAGAAAGTAATGTTTCATTGAATAATTTGCAGAATTAACAATAAATACCCTTTGGATATTTTTTTATCAGTCACCATTGTGATGGATCTAATTTTGTATTTTTGGATGCCAAAACAGCAGATTTACATCATGTTGCCCCTCAAAACATGGTGGGTTAAATGGACATAGCTCTAGAAGCAAGAGCTTCAGTAAAACACTATAGTATTTTACTGTTTTAAACTTTCTCTTTTTAGTCTGAGACAAACTGTATGTACCGTAAATAATATTATTTGATTAGGGCAACAATTTCCTAGGGCTGACCACAACACAGACACACTGAATGCTATTTGGCAAACAGCTAAATCAATAATAACTACCTTACCTTAGCTAGTGTTTAGCTTTTGAGAAAACCCAAACTTTTCACATTTTAAGGATGATTTGTTGCAGCTCAGTGAGCGGCTGAATACGACAATGTCTGTTTTTGGGCAATTTATAATTCAAAGTTTCCCTCTGCAGAATTATGAATAAGACGGGCTCAATGTTTGTTCCTTTGAACCAAAAATTTAAACTGGGAACAACAACAATATTCTGAAGTTACACAAGGCAACAGGCTGCAAATTTTAAGAAGCAACATTTTTCTGCGTCATGCAGTGAAGTAGGACGTCCCCTTCAAGGTAGCAGGGAGGTCCTCTCTAATGCAACAGCCGCCACAGCTGCTCTTGCTAACATGATGATGTCACATATTCACACAGTGAAACTCTTCCTGCTAAAACTGAAAGTGGGTTAATGCAGTGCATTGTGGGACTATACCAGTCTCTTTGTTCCAGTAGGTCTGTCCTTCATGGCTGGAGGTACAAGTTGCACATTCTCACACTTAAAAAGCTTATTTTGAGTGCATTTATTACATGGGGAATACTAAACATTAAGAAAAAATTATTTGTACCACATTGTTGATTTTTTATTCTCATGAAATAGGCCTTAAACAAAGGCAGCAAGTTTTAAAATGAAAAGCACTTTCAGAAACAAACTGAGTCCTAAATAGCTTGAATGAATTTATGTCAATGGCAGTAAAGAACCAAAGTCTTACAAATAAGAGCATGAGAAACCCCATGAAACCAGCAGCATGATGAGAAACAACAGGAGCATTTATCAATAAACTACTTCTTTTTGTCCAAGTGCAGCTGCCACAAACTTAATGGTGCATTACTGCCACCGTCTTTGAGGACCAAGATACACCTACAATGGGGCAGCTTAAACAAGCCAAGATACACACTCAAATACACTAAAATAATAAAAAAAGCCATTTGCAGATCTCCTATATTCTGCAGAAATGCTCTTTCATTTGCTTTAAGAAGCACAAGGGATCTCTGATAAGCTAACCTCTCTAAAGAGTGAGATTTCCTCTACACAAAGCTCCTCATCTCTCTTCTCATCCTCTCTCTGGATTTTTTCTGTTTCCTACAACTATTAAGGATTTGTTCCATTGATTCCTCCTGCTGCCATTTCTTCCATAAGCCTGTCTGGTGCGTCCCCATTATTTTTGAATGTTTTGTTCAACCAGTGCATGCTCCAAACTCAACCTAAAATGTGCTATTTTGCTCTTCCATTCATACTAACTTTTAATATTGGGTTGAATATTCCGTTCCATTTCATCTTTATTCCATGTGTTGCCAAAATATGACATTGAAAAAAACATATGCATATCTTCTTCATATTAGTTTGTAATTTGTTCACTTACTGTTACATGTGCAGAAACCCAATTAAATTTTAGCTGACCAACCCATCCTTTAAAAAGCATATCTGAGCTTCATCGTGACTCATAAAGTCAGTATGGATCCACACATCCTATATGTACATAGGAAGAGATTTATTTCCTTCTCATGTACACATGTGGACAATGTATACAACTTCTCTCTTCAACTCTCTCACAAAATTGGAATATATAAAATAAACCTCCATACTAACCTCCATATAAAATAATCCTCCTCTTGATAATAAACAAATAAAAACAAAGTCTAGCCCTTAGCCTTTGTAACACATTACTTTTTACCGGATATAATCACACACTCACAACCTATAAGGTTTTGCCCTCATGTGTTTTTTTTTGTTTCACTTCATTTTTGTCTGCACTTTTCTATGTGAGCAGTATAAAATTATGCAGTAAATATAAAATCTCCATCACAGTCACTGTCCAAAGTTTACATATACTCTGACAGAGTTTATGAGGGGTTTGCATGAAAGTGCCATCCCTAGTGATAAAAAGCGGTGCTCTGTGACAGTGTCATATTTATAATGGTTTTTAATAGCAGAGCATGTTGAATTTACTGCTGTAGATGGGAAACACCGAGAACAATTTACCATGTAAAAATAATGCTGGACACTTTGATCTCTTGCCATGTGTTTTCTGTCACATCACTGTCCAGTGTCAACCACTATGAGTTTAAATAAAAGGATGGCTGCTGCACTAATGCAGCAAGGTAGAGAAGTGGTGAGCACTACTGTCTCACAGCATAAAGGATTCCTTAGGGTGGATTTTTTCCGTGGATAGTAGACCGATCTTTAAATCCAACAAAAATAATGTATCAGAAATTTCTACTGAAAATATAATGAGCTAGACTAAAAATGATAGATGGATAAAGACAAGAGGAGGAAGGTGCTGTATGGACATTCTAAGAGATGAGGTTGTCCTGAGCCAGTGCTGAAGTTAAGCTGTTGCAAGTTTAGGCTGCTAGAGGACAAACTGAACACTTTTCCTCACTTTGCTACATTCTTCTTCGACTGTCCAATTTGAATTACGTGCTGTTATTTCAACTGTTGACTTGTGTTTTGTCTGTTATTTTTCTCCCTACAGAAGCTGGAGCTCCATTCATTCTGTTTGGCTCTGATTCCTTCTTGGAGGACGACATCGGCTGAGATAACAAAACGTTCTCTCTCTCCTGTTTACTTTGTACTTGTTTTTAACTTAGAAAGCACTTCTACATCAGTTGTTCAGCTTCCTTTCGTGCCTCTGCTCTGTCTCCTCAAACCCCCATATGGTGGAGGCAGATGAAGAATCCTTTCCTCAGGTTTCTTCCTGTTAAAGGAGAGTTTCTTCACTCCACTGTCGCTACATGCATGTTATGTATGAGGGATTGCTGAAATGTCAACAACACAATGTAAGTGATTGTCTTTTTAAAGTTTCTGTCTAAGTTTCTGTTTTATTTTGTCTCATTATTCACTTGAATAACAAAGTGAGCTTTCTGTACTGCTTAATAACTAGGACCAATTAAAATGTATTTATTATTGAACTGAAATGACTTTTTGTAAAGCGCCTCAAGATGACATTTGTTGTGCTGTTTAAATAAGCTAAATTGCATTAAAAGTAATTGCTGTATTATTTGCCACAATTGCAAATTATTTTGATTCAAAACAGACCAGATGTGTAATAAGAGGATTAGTAGTTTGACTGCCTCATAAAGCGATCAGCGTACCTGCAGGGAGTCAGAGCCTTACTGAGGATAGCAGTTGTTAATATTTGAAATTAAAAGAAAACATCAGCTAATTACATCTGGCATGTTGAAGAGCTTGTTCTCCTAGAATTTTTAAATCACTTTTAGCTTTTATGATAACTTCACCCAGATTCTAGAGCTGAGCAGCTTTAGCCACTACCAGTAGGCCTACCTACAGGATCCCAGTGTCCATATCTGCCCAGTCCATAGCCAGATATAAACACCCACATATTGACCTCGGGGTCACCATCAGGCTCCTTTTGGTGTTGGAGGGCTGGTCCGCCCATATCCGTTTGCTGGGATTTGAGTTTTTCTGTGTGTATATTTTAGGTTCTATGTCTAGAGAAGTTCCGTGTTGTCCTGTCTGCCCCTTGATTGTTCCCAGGTGTGCCTCGTTCTGTGATTACTCTCTGTGTATTTAATGTCACCTGTGTTTCTGTGTCTTTGTCAGGTCCTTGTTGTCTCATGTCGTAGCGGTCCTGTCTTCCTGTCTGATTACGTCTGTTGCTACCAGAACCGAGCCTTAGCCTTCCGCTCGTCTGTGCTGCCTGGCTTTTGGACTGTTGTTTGCTGATATCTTCATTAAAATCATAACTTCATTTCCAACCTGGGTCTGCAGCGTCCTGCCTCACCACCTACTACCGCATTTCATGATAGAAGGACCAGACTACAAGCAACAAGGTGAGGAATGCAAAAATAAAGAAAAAGAAAACATCAACCTGGACCCAACACGCTGGAATGAGTTAAAAGAAACAATCAAGGACTATTGAGAGATTATGGCAGAGCCATACTTCGTGTTCAGATGCCTCGGGGTCACCATCAGGCTCCTATTGGTGTTGGAGGGCTGGTCCGCACATATCCGTTTACTGGGTTTGGTGGAGCTGCAGCAGGAGGCAGAGTGGGAATGCCAGACAGCCTTACCCGTCATGGGAACGTTGCCCTCATTGAATAGTTTTTGGGTGAAATGATTCATTTTTGTGATTGTGGCAAAGTTGTAGTGAAGGTTCAAGTAAAAAAGTGAGGCACATCAGCTCCCTCCATTTGTGAGCATACAGCCTATTCAGTTAGAATCCAAAGATTCTAACTGAATAGAATCTTTGGATCTGGCTGAACAGATCTAGTGAGAACTTTACAATTTGGTCACATGTATCTGGGATTGACAGATTTTCCTTAGATTTTGATCAGACAGAATAGGCTCACTTTGGTCCACAACATATGGCGAAGACTATAGTTGCTGCAACAACACTCACCTTATGATCCAGTTTTCCCTTCACTACACATACATTGCTCAATAATGTATGGAAGCAATAATGTTGATTATTAGGTTCGATAAACTTATTGTATGTAGAGTTTATTATGTTCCTGGAATATAAATTTGCTGTTTGAATGTATACACTCACCAAATGCTGCACACACGTCAGGTGTTTGTAAAGTTGAAGGGTTTTGAAAAAGTTAGAATAGAGAATGTTCCACAGCACTCCCAGCACCTCGTTTAGCTTAAGTTTTCATTGAGGTCTGGCACTCCAGCTCTACAACAAACAGGAAGTCAAACATCTTGAATTGAATTTGGGATTTTGATCCTTTTTTGGCCGTTGACAAAAACTGAACTCTGAAGAAGACACAGGGCTAACTTTGACCCGCTCTCATTGTCATAGTCACATGATAAAAACATCATCTTGTTTGCATTGAAGCACAACATGCTGGGTTTGGTGGAGCTGCAGCGTGAGGCAGAGTGGGAATGCCAGACAGCCTTAGCCGTCATGGCTGGCGACCCTCTGCCTCCTAAGCTGGATTCCCGCTCCGCCACCCCAGCTCTGTCATCTACGGGACCAGCACCACCTCCAGCCACAGCACCGGACTCCGCGCCTCTTGCCGCTGCTGCTAACCTGCTGCTGCTAACTCGCTGCAAACTCCATGTCTCTCGCCGCCGCCAGCCCGCATCCAGCCGCCTTAGCAATGGTTGACAGGCAGCATGGCTGGTGGCATGGTTACACCGCTGTAAGTGGGTTCTCCACCCTCCCTGTAGTCCCTCGTTGCCCCCTAGTGACTCCTCGTTGCCCCCGCCCTCTCCCAGTGCCCACTCCGAGTCTCCGCCCCGCAGAACCCTATTCGAGCCATCTGCCAGCCCTCTGCTCCTCCCTTGATGCTCCCTACGCTGGACCCACCTCCTGTGGTACATCCCCTGCACTGTCGACACCCACCGAGGCCCGAGCTTCCCCACCGTCGACGCCCCCCATGATGGGTGTACTTCCCACGAGGGGTTCACCTCCTGCATCACCGCCCACCCTGATTGGGTTGTTTTTGTTTTTAACGGACACTGGCCCTATGTCCTGCGCCCCTCCGCCCACCCTGTGTTAGTTTTTTGACTCTGGCCCCCATCCAGTGCTCCTTTTTTAAAATGAGAGTAACAAAAAAACTGCTACATGAGGCAATTAGGTGGGAGTGGCCAAGTGTTCATTTGTGCTTTCTTTGTCTTTGTTGTGTCATTTGATTATTCCCACCAGGATGTGCTAGGAAGCCCATAACACTTTATTTTACAGATATACATATATATTTAATGATTTTGAGTGGCCATTATCATAATAATTAGAACTTTTTGTGAAAGAAAGTTTACCACAGCAAGTTTACCTGCAAGTACTTCAAATCAAAGATAGGAACAGCACAATTCCATTAATGCAGACACTTTGGCTGTCAGTTCGGTTAAATTAGTTTTACTGTTGACACTTCCAAGTTTCTTCACTTTAAGAGAGTAAGAAGGAACAGGCCAACTGCCAGACCTCATTAAGCTTAGCTGTCAGACAGGCTGGAAGAGGTATCAGATCCTTTCAGATTGAATTTGTTTGGTTCAATCATGGCAGGCAGATTGCTCGCAGACATACGATGAAACATGAGAAGTAAGTTTGATTTGATCGTAATGACCGCAAGTTGCTTCTACTCAAACAGTGTGGCTCTCTAGAAATTATTTGAATGAAAACAAGATTGCTAATGGCTCCCAATCATCCTGCTTTTGAAAATCTGAACAGATGCATAATTTCCCTTGCGGTCAAACAAGCCTCCTCCCCTTACGCTTCATCTTCAGTTTTTTAAAACTGACTGTACAAAATCTATGTAAAAAAAAATTAATAAATGAACATTCTCAACAGATGTTATTTGTAACTCAAAAATATTTTATCATGAACCTGTAAACAATACGTTTTAATGTGTGCCTTTTCCCAGCTCCAGCATGTCTTTCAGAAGAAGAAAGAGATTTTAATTGCCTTACCTGAAGGGTAACATGTTTCAGATGATGTAGAAACTCAGCAAATCCCAATTAAATCCAACAAGGACAACGAACAAAGTTTTGTTGCATGTGTTGACAGGAAAAGAACAAAAGCCTGATTAAAAGAGCTTGTTAAGGGGAGAAGTGTGACTCAGCGGCTTCAAAGCGGAGCAAATTTTGGATATCTAATAAGTGTCCTGGGAATTTCATTTAGTAATTTCACAGTTTTAATCTTGCCATTTGAAACATGGCAGCATAATGTGTTTGCTTTAATGTGAGTCAGCAAATTAAGTGCCTTTTTGAAAGCCCATACCTCCAGAATATGTGATCAGACAAAAACTGGAGTCAACTCCTCATGGGTGCATTAATTAGTTGCGCAAAAGGATTTGAATATGAGGTGCTGTGGCGGCCACAGGCTGGACATCACAGGTCTAGCCTGATGACCTTTGCTGCAGGTAAGGTAATTTCTTTTATATAGCACATTTTCAGCAACAAGGCAGTTCAAAGTGCTTTACATGAATTACAAGGAAATACAAAAACAATAAACCAAAGGAAAGAGCAAAAGAATAAAACAAAAGAAGTATAAACTAGATGTTTGTCTCCATGTTTGGTAAGATTAGTTATGCATAAAACTAAGTGTTGGTTCTCCATGTTTGAGTCTATAAAGTAGATGGTTCTAAATGTTAATCAAAGGTAATGAGTAGTTTCTCTAGATAAACTAATGAGTGAGGGGACCTTCCCTCTCTCTCATTGCCCAATTCACTGTCAAGTGGAGGCCACTAGAACCAATAAACCTAAAAAAAACCGATTCCAATCAGGTGTCTCTCTTGTGCCTTATGGACAATTTGTGCTGCAACTAAGCAATGAGAGTGGCATTTAAATGACCACAGTAATACATGTGGTGAAGATTGGAGAGACATCGCTGGGGGAGCCGGTAATGGGTGTGACTTTGGGTCAACTCTTGTAGTGATTTGGAGGACTAATTTTGATGACCCCTCTTCTTGTCTCTGGTTTTGCGTGGTGCTGCTTTACATGTCTGCAATGAAGTGACCAGATAAAAGTGGAATGCTCCCTACTTGTTAGTGTAGAAACAGCAGGGCCATTTTAGGGGTGTGTTTACAGTACCTTGATGAGACATGGCTCTTGATCATTAGAAAGAGATCCCAGATGCAAACAGCTGAAATGAGCTTCCACTGTAAGGCGGCTGGGCTCCAGCTGAGCGTTGGGACCAAGAGCTCCATAATCTGGGAGCTCGAAGTAGAGCCTCTGGTTTTCAGCATGGAAAAGACAGACCTGAGCTAATTCAGGCACCTCCTTAGCATAAGATGGCATTTTGTGACAGTAAATAAAGAATTCTATCCCTTTTTACATCTGTAATTTCTGAAATGTTTGTCTTTTTTACTCCTTGATTTAAGATTTAGAATTGTTTTCATGGTCAAATCTTACAACATAAGCCTCTTTACTGGTTTGTTGAGAATTTTTTAAATATAGGTAGTAATTGTGAAGTTATTTTAGCAATTTAAAGGTAATCACCAAAACTGTTTTGTGACATCTAAACAATCTTTAACTTGGAGGAAAGCTTTTTTTCTGTTTGTTTTTTTTTGCTCATAGCTATGCAGCTTTTAAAACAAACAGTTAAATAATTAAAACATGGATATCAGTGGTTAAGTGAATTAAGACTAAATGTGCCTCGCAGCAACACTGAAAAAACTCCACATAATTTCTCAGACTCAAAGGCTGTGTTATCAGAAGCATCACATGAAAGGACTCCCTAAATCGGTGCATCATGGAAAACTTCTATTTGTGAAACGCTGCTAAAGTACACAGCAATTATCCAACTGTTTTGTTGCCTGTGACAGTGGCCCTGGGAACACTGCCGCACATCTAGATCAAACAGTTGCGCTAAATTAAAGAGTGGGTTATCAGACTGGGCAGGAGTGTTTGATGTGCACAGATGAGATGCATTATTATGGTAAATAAGCCCCCCTTATCAAGCTATTCCTACAGGGCCCTCTAGCTAAGCAGCCCAGAGTAGCGTGTGCCCTTGGTCAGACAAATACACACACACACACACGCACCCACACATAGAAAGCAGTGGCGGAGAGCATAAATACATGGTCTGTTGATCCTTCACACTCCACTCCAAACAGCCACCTGCTCTCCAAATGTCAGTCAGTCTCCGGAATAATTTGTTTCTAATCATTGGCAAAGAACGGGAAATGTCACAGTTTTCAGAAGAGGATGAAATCTGATTGATTTCCAATTAGTACTAAAACAAAATGCCAGTATGCCCCCCTCCTAACAAACCTCCCCTGTGTCTTTGTGTGAAATACTGCTTGTACTGTATTAGTGGGACAGTTAGATAAGAGGAAACACTAAGAAGCAGTTGCAACCTGAAAGTTACAGAAGACCCTGGAGTATTTTAAATGAGGTTCCAACTGTATACTCTACAGATTATATGTAATTCTTGTCATGAAGCGTGAAGCCCTGATAAACAAACATGAAGTATGATAAAGTAAGCAAAAAAGAAAAGAAAAACCATTTTCAGAGGGAATGATGGACTGTTGTCGATGTAGAGTGAATAGTTTGTGGGTGAAATGGTTCTAGGAGTTTTTGTGATTGTGGCAAAGCTGTAGCGAAGGTTCAAGTAAAAAAGCGAGGCACATCAGATCCCTCCATTTGTGAGTATGCAGCCTATTCAGTTAGAATCCAAAGACACTGACTGAACAGGTCTACTGAGAACTTTACAATTTGGTCAAATGTATCTGGGATTGACAGATTTTCTTTCGATTTTGATCTGAAGAAGACACAGGGCTAACTCTGACCCGCTCTCATTGACATAGTCACATGATAAAAACATCATCTGTTTGCATTGAAGCACAACACACATTTACTTTGGTATACATACCTTCACATCCAACTGAATCTTCGTCTGTCTGGCTAACATGCTGAAAAGAAAGCTAGGATTATTCTTCATCTTACTGTGAATGTTAGCTAGTTCAAAAGTTGCTAAGGGCCTAATTAAATGTTAAAACCTTTTCTTTTTAGATTAGAGGACTCATTTTTTTCAAAATTAATGGAGCTGCACTTTCTTTTCGACCCACAATGTATTTTTGAGTATGCTGCAGTACATTCAAATTAGAAACTAGCCTTCTTTAAAGTTGGGATTATTCTTGTTCTCCACACCAACAATAAACCAGAAAAAATATTATCTTTGCCAAGGGTGAAGATAAAGTCATATCTATTTTTCAGGATCTTTATTTCGGCTGGGCAACTGTTGGTTTGTCATGAAGTAAAGTGTTGTCTGTTTTAGCATTAGTTACAGAAGGAACAAATGGTGTGTACTTTAAATCTGGTGAAATTCTGTTCATGTTTTGGCTATGTTGCTTCATAAATAGTACAGATGTTTGGGGATCATATCCTCCCAGTCCAACCCAGTCTTGATGGATGCCTGTTCATCCTGGTTCTGGTATTGATGGAGACATCTTCCTAGTGAAAGGGAATAAGATCTCTCCATTTTCTTTGTATGTGGAGTCACACGGAACAGACAAAATGGAAATAATAATAATAATAATAAAAACACATATCAGCATATTAAAATCATTTATTGTGCTCCAGAAGAGTAAGACTATTTAACCAGAAAGAAAGACAAGTGACAAAAATTCTACAATACAAATGCCAGACTTGCTCACATGGTTCCCCACATCTCACATGGCATTTGAAGAACAAACCCCTCCATAGCTTTAAGACTGTTAGAAAAACCTCCAAGGATGTAGCTGAGGTTTTGACTGTTGCTGTGAACTGAGGTCAGAAAATGGCACGTTGCTCTACATTCATTCGCAGCATTCGCTCTTCCCCTTCCATCTGCTTTCACAGGCTGAGTGTTGGCCATGGTCAGGGTAGATTTACACTAGAACAAAAGTGAAGCATCCCCCTAGAACAGGGTTTCTTAAGTGTCCTTAGATCCCAACTGTGAACCTTTAGTCTCCTGCTATTCTGTCTCATTAAAACCTACACATGATAGGGCTCGAAGGAAACAGCTGATGCAACTCCATTTAGTTTTGTTTGCTTTAGAAGCTCCCCTTGAAATTGACTGAAAATCTGTGTTTTATGGAGGGTGACACTGGATAGGAGTCATTCTCATCTCTCAGGCATTCTAGGATTATATCTGCATTCTGGACATGGGGCTCAGAAAGAGGCGCTGCTTCCAAATGCAGCACCTTTAAATCCAAAATCATTCAAGCTGGATGTCATTTTGGAAACACAGCAACCAGTAAATTTGAAACCACAACCCACGAATAGAAATGAAAAACATGGCTTAAATAAGCAGTTGTTATTACAATGTTTACAAGGCTCTGTTTTTGACCGTGGAAAATAAAGCAGAATGTTGCAAATTAATTAAATTGGTTCAAAATGAATGTAACAAAACAGGACAAACAAAAATACAACTATACTTTGACATTGTGGGGTTGCCATCTTCTGAAGGAGAAAGGAAAGAAATCCAATTAAAACCACAAATGCATTCTATTCATGATCATAACGTTTTCTGAAAATACTTTTTTTTTAACCAGGGGCTGAATACAAAACAAACAAGTTAAAAAGGTTAAATTTAAGCATATGTGTCACCAGAAGAAAATGAAAAATGAAAAGCTTTCTTGCCATCTAACTCCTAATATTCTCTATAAAAATGCCACAAGTTAATAGCTGTAATGAAATTTTTAACTCATTTCAGATTTATTTGCTCATTTAATGACAGGGCTGAGTTTAACTGTTAGACATGAGTTCAAAGGCCTTATGTTTCCATCAAAAAGTAGTTGTAAAACCTGCTTTATTTAAAGTGGGGTTGTTAAAAGATTTTCCAGGAAGCAGAGTTCCAGCAAACTGTTATGATAATCTATATGTCTGTCCAAAGTTTTCAGTCTGACGCCAGGAAAGTCCTTGGATACTTGAGAGGAACTCGCCGCAGCCTACAGACCAAGAGCAGCGTTTTTGTTCAGACTCTTAGAAAAACAGATTTATGATTGGTGATATATTTGGGCAGCTTTTGTACTTAATGAACACGTTTTAATATTTACATGTTTTACTGCCTGCCATCCAGGCTAAATGAAAGGAATAAATCCAAATAGTCTTTCTTGAAACTTCCACCACGACTATAAACTATAATATTAAGCAAGAAAAAGGTAAAATGTCTTAAAATCACAGATGTGTTTCTTAAAATTATACATAATTTTTCCCCCATTTCGCAAAAAAAGAAAAAAAAAATAGATCAAGGAATTTTTTATCTATTTTGACTAACTTTTGTTAGCCTTAGTCACTTCTATACCTTAATTAAAGCATGACAACATGATTTAGTATTCATAAGATGATTGACAGCTAAATGAAGCACACACTGTGGATGTTATGACCAGGGACTGTTCAGCAGTGTTTTCATGTGAAAGTCCGGCTTTGTTGATTTCTATGCTAACTGTTGTATGAAACACAAAGTTAGTACAGTTAGAGTAATGTCAAGTGCAGAGGTCAAAGAACTGTTAAAACCAATTTTTTATTTTAGTCTAGCTACATTACATTAAAAGAAGACAAGAAACTAATTAGGAGGTAAAACAAAAATATGGATGAATGGTTTATGAGGTAGAATATACATTTTGATAGTTAAAATGACAATAATGAACAACCAAAAGCAAATTGACAGGCTGAGTAACACAGACTATTTATAGATTAATTTGAGAAATTTGTCAAACAACTTCATTTTGCGTTCAGATTTTAGAAGTGCCTTTGTTAGCCTGTTATGCTTTTAATCCAGTCACCTGCTATTTATCCCACCATTAGCCAGAGAAAGGGCTTACCAATTCACACATTCACACACTGATGGTGGAAAGCTACTGGACAGTAACCACAGCTGGCCTTGGGCAGTCTGACAGTGGGGCTGCCATCGGGCCCTCTGACCAACACCTGCAGGCGAGGTGGGTGAAATGTCTTGCCCAAGGACATAATGAGAAGGCAGGAATTGAACCACCAGGTCTGATAAACTCCTACTTGCGTCGCTACTTTGGTTGTTCAAACATGTGCTGCTAGCTCTAGTTTTAATCTATTTTTCAACACGGCTTAGCTTTTCTGTTCTGCTGGTGTTCATTTCGAGTAACATCAATAGTAACATCTATATTTATACCCAGGTCTAAATTTTATGATCAGAAATTTCACCTGGTGCCTCACTTTTTAAAGTTTCATGTTTTCTTTAATGATACCACATATAATGCTTCATGTCATTTCTCATCTAAACAAAAGCAGATTTCTAAATGATTGAAATAACTGATCTTCCACTAATTTTCAATTCTCTTAGCTTGTTTGTAAGCTTTGAATGTTTTTTTCTGGGGAAAGAATGTCTTTATTTGTATATAATTACCATCTATACATTATGTTTTGTTATCAGTTGCCAGGACACATTTGTAATGTCAAAAACTGAAATATGTCAGCGGCTGACCAGCAAATTTGTAGTAATATTTTGTCCCTTGCATATAAAGTTATAAATAGGAATTCATCCTGAACTGTCAGCTACTTAGTATGGCTCTGTACTTGCTTGACTATTTACCCATTACTGCAATTACATGCTTAATTCAGTGGATGACCTTTAGTCCACCACTGATAATGCAGTGTCCCAGTCCCTGTGAAGATCTATAGAATAAATACACATGCTGTCAGTCAACTGATACAGTAAAAAAAAAAAAAAAAAAAAATCCAATGCCTTTTAGTAAAGGAAAATTAAATGATATGTGTATAAATATATCAACTTCTGAATTTTTGTGTTTTGTAATATGACAAAAAACAGGTCTTTAAAGACAACAAATAATTTTCTAATTAGCCGTCACCAGGCAAAGTAAGCTTAGTCAGTCACCACGTCCATCCAGGGTGTATTTTTATTGCTTTTGGAATGAATTAATTCATGTATTTGTTTAAATATTAATTTATTTAGAGCCACAAGAGAAAGTAAATTGGTAATGAAGTGATCTAAAGCACTCTTCACCAAATCAGTGCTTGAATATTTGGTACAACGCAGGAATATGACTGAGTTCACTAAAAAGTCTGTGACCATAAAACAGATTAACAGACTGTGACTCATTGATGTGCATAAGTGGAAAATAATGCAGGTGTGAAGAACAATAAGAAGGTGAGTTAAATTTTTAACATCAAATAATTTATAATTTCCTCAGCTGTGATGCTCACCGTGTTAGCTGAGGTCATTCTAGTGATTGACGGAAGCAGTTAAGTCATTTGGATTTCAATCACTGTCATGTTGTCATGGTGTATACACAGGTTTCTTAATGATGTAACCCTCCAGAGAGCAGTCAAAACTGACTGAAGATGTTTATTAAAGAAAATGAAAAAGTGCTTCATGGCTTGGAGAGAACACATAAAGGAGGTATTTAACTTTTCAATAACAGTTGCCACTATTGTTTCCAAATTGGATGCTATGCCTGCTCACATTGGGCTAATAGTTTTCTGACCTAACAATGTCTTGTTGTTTTATTGGAATTATGTGCTGATAGGTTGTGTTTTATAACCTTATCTTGTTGTTGTCTTGCAGTGGAAACAACAGAAAGCTGACCACTTAGTGTTTCATTGTTGAAGGGTCTCTGGCACATCTTCTAAATAAATCACAGTAATGGAATTACAAACATAAGCTCATGGTGATGTTTGTGGGACTAATAAATATTATGTCACACTATATGGAATCAGTTCGATTTGCAAGCAGGAAATACACTGAACAGAAACCAATGTGCTCAAACAATTTAGCATCAGTTTTAATTTTAATTTTATTTTTTTATGGAAATAAAAAAAACATTTCCTGTAATATGTCAGAATTTAACCTTGCATCTAGCTTGTGTGCTGCAACAGCAGTAGTCTGTATTCATTATTTTAAAGAGCTGCATAGTGCTTGAGAGAGAGCCAAGAGGGGCAGGACGTATTCTCACTACAGAGGCCTCCACATGTCTACGTTTCAGTGAAAGGAAAACAGGGAGACAAGCATTTGAGCCTAACAAGCAGCCTCTCTGTGCCAGCATACAGATTTTTGTATCTGAGCACAGGCTATCTGTGGCATTCCTTTCACTGTGTGTTTTGAAAATCACCACTTTGCCCCCGCAGTGACTCAAACCTTGTAAGCCATGGGATTTGACTGCAGTCTGCTTGGCTGGATGACTCATTCCTTCTCAGCATCTAACATTGTTAGATGCTGAGGCTTCACTGACCTAAAGACACTAGCAGGCACCCTCGCAGAAGGCGGCCTACTGAAGATGGTACAGATGCGAAGGGAGCTGTTTTGTTAAGCGGTCCAAGCTGCCAGCTTGACGGGAAAGATGAGACAGACGACAATCCCTGGAAAGAAAAGCAACGGGTCTTCAACATCAACTAAAAACAGGCTGTGGGGCCCCACATTTTCCTCCCTATCCAAACAGTGCTGTGCAAAGGTTTTGTCTCCACTAGTCATCGACATGTCTGCCTCTGTAAATATCTAAGCAAATACTGGATGAACTGAGCTGGAAAAGCGTATCATGTATAATACAGAGTGTTTGTAAGTCACTGTACTTTTTCAGTTTATTTATCTGTTTCATTAACATGTTAACTTTTTTAAATGTTGTCCTAAGCCTCAGCAGTCTTGAGTGCCCTGAAGGAGCTGCAGGATATTTAGTTAGCAGCCTAAATATTTAGCATCGTAAGTAAACATTTAGTTAAATTAAATTTTGCTCCACACAAATTTATATTTACTGAAAAACACTAAATATTTATAGGCAGCAAGTGAGCTTTGTAAATATTCGGTTAGCAAACTAAATATTTAGAGAGCAGGTTGAATATTTAGCTCATTAACTAAATATTTAGTTTGAAGCTAAATTTCCTGCTTACCGATTCAATATTTATTTTGAGCTGAACTGTGACATTTATATGATATGGCAAAAATATGACTTTAAAAAATGAACTCCTAATTTTGTTTCCTATGATGCACTAAAAACCTATAAATTTTTGACTGAGTAACAAACGGCACCTCATACCAGACCAGCTAGATTTAGTTGTAGTTATACAGGAAGCCTATTGGTTGTGCAAAATATTAAACTTAACACAAAAAGGAGAGAAATCTGTATTTGGTTGATTATGACTTTGCTGTGCCAATACTTTTTGGCAATAAATCTTGCGTGTTTCCCCTTACATTTGCAAGGAAAATCCATTTGCAGGTTGATCAGCTGAGTGGCGAGTTCCCATTAAAATCCTCTCTGTCTGCGCTGAGCTGTTTGTAGAGGAGGTAGTGTACTGATGGTACAAGACACCTTATCATCATTCTCAATGCAGAGAGAAACTGAGGTGAGACCTGACAACTAGTAGTGGTCCAATATCTCCTCAGACTTGGTCCAAACTCAACATACCAAGATGGCGATGCTCTGCCCTCCAGAGCCAGGTTTTTCAGAGACCGGCTCCAGAATTTGGGAGTGGAGAGGATTAGACTGACTGCCTGCAGTCTTTAACCCCACTGGACACTTGCGATCATCCTGTTGGTTCTGGTATCTATTAACCCATGCTCAACTTGTCTGTGAAACTCTCAAATATTTTATAATTTCCTTCAATTGTTACAGTCTAAAGAGAAAACTGGCTTTAGATATATAGGCAAGAATCTTAGCAACAACCTGGAAATAAATGACCAAAGGCAGATTTTCTTCCTGTTTGTGTTAAGTTCCTGCGGATTATGTGATTCTGCTCTTCTTGAAAAGAGACTAGAAGGATGAGCAGCTGGTATTACCTGGTTACCTTGTCAGATTATTGAGACTGCAACATCCAGTTTATTTTGTTTAATCAGTTTTGTTAGTTTTTTTTTTTACTAACAGACATATTAAGATGTCTACCCAAACAAACAATCCAATAAAAATTAAGAAAAATATGTATATTTTCAAACAAACTTTTGGAGAATTCCCTTCATTTAGGCAGCTGGCTAAATGGCAGAAATGAAGAAACATGTTGGGGAGGGGGAGCGCTATGTTTCGGCTGAAAACTCCGCTCAGTCTGGAACTCTTGATGTCTCAGGAATTTAAACTGCAGTACATGAATGGTGATAAACCTGAACCCAGAAACGAGCTCCTCCGTAATTCCTCACAATCTGGATGTCAAGAAAATTTTATTAAATGAACTTGTAACAGTTCTGCTAACTAAAGCTATTATAATAATTATGTTTAACCCTTTTGAGCAAAGCTATGTTAAAAGAAAACATTTCATATAAAGAAACCTTTGATTACAATTTAGCTCAAGGCTGACTGGTCGGCTGATCATGTTTTGACTCTTTGTGGATCTTTTATCCTCAGGATTCAGTTCAGGATGTGTTTTCACACAGCCATGATTTACAACAAATGCTCTCTCAATAGACTTTACAAGAGGAACAGATGATTCTTTATACAAACATGTTGTCAATTCAATCCCATCCAATCATACGGACTGGATCAAGTGCTATGCTCCAGTTTAAGTTGAGAACCGAGTGAATTGCAGGATTAGCTCCTTTGCTGACTTTATCTAGAAAAGAAACATAGGCAAACATAAATTCTTTAAGACAGTAGGTATATTGGTAATAAAAATAGTACATACAGAGTAATGTAGTGATTTGCATGAATAGCTCCTTCAGTAGCTAAGAATATCATTTGAAGAAAAAGACGGCAAAGTTATTGGCGGTCACAGATCAGCTGATGGCCTTCATGGAAGTGACTCAGCAAACAAAAACCATCATTTTTTATTATTTTTTTTTTTATTTACCTGAAAGTCGGCTAGTCAGTTAAACCAAAACATTTTGAGTGTACATCACACCTATTCCAAGAAACCTTCAGATTAGAGAAAGAATAGTTACTAAAAGGTTGATTAAATTATCCTTACGGCAACTCAAAATACAAAGCAGCAACCTCAAGATGGGCGAATGGAAAATAGAAACACTAAACACAATGAAAAATATGTAGACAGAAAGATCTATTCAGGTAAAACAGCAAGTAAAATTTTCAAAAGATTAAACTTATTCCAAAACGAAGGGAGAAAAATCCAATTGCAGTTAGAAACTTTCTTGGTGTCTTCATTTAATAGAAGTGCAGATTAGCTGATTCAGAAGGTTGAAAACATCCTGAGAGTGACCAAGACCAACACAGACTTCTGCTTCTATGTTATTAAAATAAAGTAAAAAAAAAAAAAACATGAATTACTGTGAAAGATAAAAATAATACAAGTCTACACAATTTTACTGGTTTTCACACTGGTTTACTTTCAGATCAGACAGTTACTCTGACCAGTCACAAGTCAGATGTTTGGTGCTCAGTGAGTTTCATGTGTACATACCATCCAAAATCCATTTACTGTGTAAACAATCACAGGCCGTGATTACAGCAACTTTCTTTATGTGGATTTTGAAGAATCGCATTAAAAAAGGTTGATTGAAACGACAAAATGTGGCTTTTGGTTTTTCTGAGTTATTGGGCTAAAGGATAGGAGACACATTTGTCGAATAAGTTCTGATGTAGTGAACATTTCCCTCACATGACTGATCAGCTGTTTCTGCTGCTGTTGTGCGTTAGAATTGCAACATCGCCAATGCTAGTTGGCATATCAGAACAATTAAAACTTGTCCGATAGCAGCAAACTCCTGAAGATCTCTGTTAATTTCTCTAAGATATGTGGTCCATGCTAGTTTTCAACTTCTACTTTCTGTTTGTGTCGTCAACATCTTATTCGCTTTTCCTTTGTCTTTTTTAGTCAGCAACATTTTGAAAGTTTGCTTAAAATATGCATGATATTTGGATGGAAATGTAGCTACCGGCTTCTGTTTACATAAATATCAACTGTTAAACTTCTGTTACGTTGTCTAGATTGGGGTTGTGTGTTAGGACAGTAGGTGTCCACCTCAGTCTTGGCTCCTTTTGGACCAGCCATCAGCATCAGCTTCTGGGACAAACTTCATTTTGGTTCATGCTTAATTAAGAGGGTAAGAGATTCATGTGCTGTGCATAAAACATTAACTGCGTATAAGCTTTTAACAGAACCTGAGCTGCCCTTTTAAAGAAGTGGGTACCTTTTATCAACTCTGACACCATGGCAGAGATTTGGAGCACAGCACTGTCTGTGTGTGTGTATAGGAAAAGAGAGAAAAAACAAAGGCATTAAGTTGAAGAGGTAAGACTTTTTGCTTTTGATCATCCTGCTTTACTGGCAGACACACCGACATCTCTCCAACACAAAGTACCACCTAACTTGATTCAACTTGGCTAATGATGAAAACTACATAAAAGTGCATCGTGGGAACTGACCCCGCCTGATCCCCACTCTTCCTCTCAGCCTCCTGCTGTGCATTTCCGTCGACTCCCACCTCATGTGATCTGTCTGGCTTTTATCTTGAATTAAACATCTATAGGCAGTCATGTTTAAGTAGCTCTGGAGTTCAGAGCTTTGTTGGATAAATCATTAGCAAATCTACATCGCCTGGAGATGGAATTCTTCTCTATATTTTTCAGTCATTTCACCCTCCATTTTCCTTACCAATTTGGTTCCTCTGTGTTACTTTTTTATCTTGAAGTGTCGATTTTTTGGGGGGCATTGGGGTGAAAAGAGGTCAATGGAATAAACAGTGCAGGTAATTACTTTGATACGGTCCGGTCCGGTGCTCCAATAGGTAGAACAGCAAAAAACATTGATTTCAACTGAAGGTACAATGGGTTTGATTGATACAATGTAATGTGATTTACCCACTATCAAAAAGTAGTACCAACACATAGAGTACAAAACTAGTCCTTCTATGTCCAGCCCACTCAAGCTATATTATGCTATGCAAGAAATCCTTACCATATGCCCACCCCCAAGACTGTTTTTGTTTTGTTTTACTATCTAAATCCATCCAGTGACATCCACAAACCGGGACTGCATTTCCCAAGGTTCCTTGACAGCATTGTGTTTTCTAGTAATCCAATAAGGAAATAGGTCTTGAATCTCTCCAACACAAAGAACAGGGTGAAAATTACTCTTATTAATGACATAATCAGCAGAGCAGCCATCAAGCAGGTAAATTGTCATGCGCATCGTGCTAAAATATCCCAATTATCCTTTGTCCCCCCAGCTCTCTGTGTTGAAGTTGGAACTGCCAGAAAGCCTTTCGGTGCGTTCTCACTTCCTTCGTCCCGGTCCGACTGGCAGGTTGCAGTGTGAACACCCCGCCCAAGAGAAGTGGGCTTAAACAGCCTTGGTGCTTAGATATGTAAATAGGTCCTATACAATAAAATTGTTTCAATCAAAAATAAAAGGATGAAAATTATTTGCAAGATTTTTTTTTTTCTCCTCAAAATGGTTCTGTTGTGCATACAGGGTCGCTTTATCTTTTTTCAGTCCTTCGCTTTACTCTGCTGCTTTTGGCTTATCTTACACAGCCTCCGTTTACGACCCTCAGACATGCCTCGATTGGTTTGCCCGGCGTCTGCTTTGTGCCCCACAAACAGAGTGTTCTGCAGAGTAATGCCAAAGGAAAACAATATGTTTTCTTTCCTTTACAAAGTGCTCCCCTCTTCTCACCTCCAAGGCGTGTCTGATGCTCCGCGCTGCTTCCAGATAATACTGTCAAGCAGTCGTTTGTCAGAAAATCCCGAAGGCCATAGCTGTCGCTAGAGAGAAAAAGTGTTTCACTGTTCCTTTTTGTTGCTGTAATACCAGAACAAAAATAATGATAAAAAACATCTTTCTCAAATGTTTCGGCTTGTGAGACGTTGTTCTGCTGTAACTTTTTTTACCTCGTGTCTTTCCAGTTTTTTTTTCTACAAAACCATAATTACTAATATTATTATGTTTTGATCCTCTGATCCAAAGCATCTGAAACCTTTTATTATATTTCCTCCGGTATTAACAGAATGTGGTATAATTCCAGCGTAATTCCATCTGTGTTTGACAACTCCGGGCCGGCGGTTTAACTCCTGAAAAGTCTGTTTTTCGGCAGGTCGGCCTGGACTCTCCATTGCAGCGCTGCAGTTAGCTTGTTGCCTGAGCTGCCAGAGTCCTGCCTGTACGGGTCCATCCACTGGGCTATACCCGGGTGGTGGAGTGTGAGTGTGGGTGCGGATGAGGCAGAGTGTTGTTCTGCCCACTGCTGGGATATGTGTTAAAGGAGTGGAGTGAGGTGAGGCCTCCCATGGTGCTGGGGATCATGGTTATGGTGTTTGGTGTCATGAGCGGGATGTCGTCTGGCGAGCGCCTCATAGCCAGGGTGTAGTCTGGAGGGCAGGCAGTCCTCAGGACCACGTCATGTGGGTGGAGGGAGTCCCCCACCCCTCTGCAGTCCCTGTCCAGGTCGGAGTGCTGCTTCATCTGCAGAGACATGATCTCCTCCTCCTGAGTGTGAGCCAGGTCATTGGCGGCGCTCCGCTGGGGGCTGCAGCGCCGGTGGACATCATGCCGCCGCTTGTCCTTTTTATAGTAAAGAGCAGCGAAGGCCAGGATGTTGAGGAAAAGCAAAGAAGCTCCGACAGCAATAGTCACCGAAAGTTCTGTGGAGTAGTCCCGCTGGTCCACCAGGTGAGGCTGGTTGTGGCTGCCCTGCGTCTCGGTGGGGAACGGAGTTGGGTTTGGGCGCTTGGTTACCAGAACTTTGGTCTTTGGTGTGCGGTTAGTGGCTTCCGGAGGAGGAATCTGTACAAAGATAGAAGACCAGATAAAGATTTTATACTAGCTTTGACACCTCTAAGCCTTTAACTGCTTTTGGTCTTTAGGTGACAAATAAATGCTGGAAGCACTTTACCAGCTTCTTGCTATTAACGTTTTCCCATAAATGTCAAATCAAAACTTGATACCTGAATGTAATTCTGTTCTACACAGAAGTTTGTAGGAGTCAAAGCTTGGAGATAAATTCAGGAGCTGTGTCTCTTGATAGGAGAAAGTTTCTCGTTATAACAATAATCCAGAGAAGTTTAAACGTTTTACTGTTACAGCCTTTGTTATTTTGATTTCAAAGCGATATGAATCTTGTTATAACAAGTTTTAAAATCCCATTAATAAACTCATTAGTAAGATGTTTCTGTATTTATTTCCCATCTTTGGCAGCGAAATGCTTCTGTAATTTTATGTGCAATTTTTAAATTAATGCTCTCAATTTGATCTTTTATGTGCTTGACGAAAGAGACTCAATGTTGTTTTTACATAACTGGAAATGATTTTAGACAGCAAAAGTTTAAGACTGTTAGGGACGTACTTGATTTTATAAAACCACAGTCTCATAATAATATTATCTTTTCTATAGAAAAATCTTTTTCTCTGAAATGTGCTTCCTGTTCCATCTGAATTCCATATTTACAACTAAACTGCAGTAAAAACTTCAGGCTTCGACCAACACACATACACTATGGATTATTTTTGTTTCTGCAACCAAACTTTCAAAGAGAAACCTAAGAATCACATTAGGTTCAAAACAATCCTAAATATTTCATCACTGTCAGTAGAGGCACAAGGAAAGTTATGAACTCCCCCTTATTCAGCTGCTTGTAGATGAAACTTTCAGCAACAACTTGAAGTGGACGTTGTCTGTAACTTTATCAGACCTGCTCTTTACATAGCTGCTATAGTTCAAATAAGTTATATAGTATTTGTTCATGCAGGCTCTCTTAAGCACCAATGTCTTTTGTTGCAACATATGTTGGAATATCTGGAACACTTTTTGAGGGAGTGCAATCATGACAAAAATAATATCATATTATGACTTGGTGAACTACAGCAGAGCAACTGTGGCTCCCACTGACCTTGGTAGTGGTAGGGATGAGTGGGGTGACCTCATTGAGGCTGTGTAGGTGAGGAACCAGCTCCAACCATAGGTTGACCTGAGGGAAGAACAAGAAGGCATCATGATAACTTAAACTAAAGAAAGAATTTAAAACCTGAGGTGACTGTTTGCTTTTTATTAAAATAAAATGTATTTAAAAGTATAAGTGATGTGCAAAAGTATTAAATTACGAAACTGACTGTAGATAGTGAGTCTACAGTCAGCTTCCTGGTGGAAAAAAGGTATTGTACATGAAGCTAGGGTGCCTGATGAAAAAAGCCTAAACAGACATGTCTATAGGAGATAAACAACCAAACGACAGCTCTCAGTTTGGAATATATAAAGGTAGCATTAGGTCTGTACTGCAACAGCTACCCAATTGCCCATAAAATATTACAACTGATCTCTAACAAAGTTTTTAGACACACCTATTTTGTTATGAAATGTTATTGATGGTGTTTAATTCTAACATTTTAGAGCCTTTCTCCATTTTGTAACATTAGCCTCTAATTAACAGTGTGTACCTGAGATGTAGCCAGCTTTTATAAGCCCAAGCTGCATGACTTATTTAATGCTAAAAAACATAAAGCATTAAATAAATTTATATTAAACACTAAAGGACTAAATAAATCAGAGACAGGATGGTGGTTAACCTTGTTTGCCCGGTAGTGCTCTTTGACCCGAGGCTTCAGGCCGATGTGCAGGTAGAGCTGGTCCTTCTGGTTGTAGCGTGTCCACGCCACTTCTTCAAAGCGATTGGGCTTTGTGTGGATGAACTTGGTGTCTTGTGGTACAGGTTGGTTTGGGTCCCTGAGAAGAAAGTTAAATTGAGTGTATTTGTATCAATAAAACAGAAAAAGACAAGGTGTCATGGCAGCTCAGGTCCTCTTCTGGAGCATCCATAAGAATGCTACATACCGCTCTGTGGGAGTGTTTTTTTTGTCATACCCAAATGTTTCAGACGATCAAACAGAAATTAAGATCAGAGAAGGCAAGAAAATTTAAAAAAGATGTTTTCAAAATGTAACTTTATTGAATAAGGCTTTAAAGTTAATCAGACTACTCAAGCGTTGGAAATGCCACAACTAGGAAATACTGTAAATTCAGGAGCAGAGTTCCATCAAAATGTTTTTTCTCATCGCAAGTTTACATCTCTTTATAACAAGATTTATATCTCTTTAAAATAAAATATATTATTGTTTAAACAAGAAAGGTTGCAACCGTAAAACAGCGATATTTTATGGGAACATGTGTCAAACTCAAGGCCCGGGGGACAAATTTGGCCCGTCACAGCTTTTTATGTGGCCCTCTGGATTCTAAAGGGCTGCATAAATAGAACCTTCAAAGTAAACATTTGTGTGCTTTAAAATTGTTTGATCAATCAATTCCAAGTATATTCTAACTGTATACTGCCAAATTAATCAATGTAAAAGCATTTTCAATATTATTTAGTGGTAATAAATTCTCATTGAATGCAAAGGATATACATACACACATACACAGCCCTGGTCTGGAAGATGTAAGAGAGTCAGAGGAAGCCTCTTTATGCCTTTTTAAAAAGTCATGATCTGTCAGAGGATTGTATTGTTATATATCATTAAAATAACAAATGTTCTAAAATCAGACCCACTCGTTTTAAACTTTAACAGAGTTCACCAGGGGTGCACCGATTGCACTTTTCTGGCAAATCGACGATTACAGATCTTTAAAAAACTTCCAATTGAGCCGATAAGCTTTTTGTCTGAAATGTTGCTAAATATAGCAAGAAAGTCACTGAGTTGGTAACAGTGGGGTAATTATTATTAACTGCAAACATGAAGACATGACCTGGTGGCCGTTCTGTCTGTCAAACCTTTCTCATAGAGCAGAAGAGGACAGTAGTTGATTTCTAGACCTTTTGCTGAGGTAGACAAGTAGATAAGATCGGCTTCACATGTACATATCAGCCGATCACTGACGTCCCAAAATGAAGAAAATTTGCACCGATAAATCAGTGCACACCTAAATTCCACGCCTCCAGCAAGCAATTGTGTCTTGATAGCTGTCCAGAGTCTCTGGACGAAGAAAATGTAAGACAAGGGGCTGGACTTTCACCAGGCAACCAAAATACACGATTGGTCTAAAACTCCTCCACGGCTGTATAAAAAACTGGAAAATACTATGAACCGATGAGACTAGATTCTATTCTTTTTGTGACGTGTGAATCTTGCTACATCTGTTGTAAAAGTAGTGCAACATGTTAATGGAAGAAGGAATTCTGCTCTAATTTAGAAAATCATAAATGTCAAGAATACATGTAATCATCATGTATGCTTGAGTGCTTGGGCTCAAGCATACATGGCTTTTCCAAGATGACAATAATCCAAAGCACACTAGTAATCTTGCTTCTATCTGAATGGCTGAAAAAACAAATACAGGGAGAAAAAATTTTTTTCATTGCAATGTGGATCAGCGTTTCAGACTAAACAGGTTTTGTGTACAAACAAATCAAGAAGGCATTGGAATCTTTTCAGAACTTCATTAATCTTACGTAGGTTATTTTGGTCTTAAAGAGGGCAAACACTTTCTTCATTGCAATACTGCAACATTGCATATAGCCAGTATAGCATCATCCATCCATCCATCCATTTTCTGTTCACCCTTGTCCCTTAATGGGGTCGGGAGGGTTGCTGGTGCCTATCTCCAGCTACGTTCCGGGTGAGAGGCGGGGTACACCCTGGACAAGGTCACCAGTCTGTCGCAGGGCAGTAGAGCATCAAGCACATTTAAAATTTTGCAGTCGGAATTAAAACTTAAACTGCGAGCTTAGTGGACCTTTTGAAACCACACTGTATAATTATTAAAATTGGAATATTGAACTGAGCATGGCATTTGCCACAGGCTAATCGGTATAATTATAACGATGTTGTAATGGAGTAGTGAAGCACAGCCCACAGGTTTCATATGATGTGAGTCACCACGGAGTCAGAAATCACATCCGATAAACTCCAAAAGAGGTCAGAAGTTTTTGTTTTTCGAAATGTTCTGATAGGATCAAAGGCCTTTAGGTAGAGAGTAACCTCATATGATCAATTTTTAATCTTAAATTTGAATGATAAAAAATGAATGATAGAACTTCATGTCAGAGATTAAATTCTTTTTTTTATTTGAAGTGAGCATATTTATACATAAATTATGTATGCTTTCACCAAAGATGTTGTCAGGGTGAAGATGGAGTTCAGCCATGCAGATTATCTCATTAAGTTCTGCTGTAATTAAAGCATCATAATATGCTCCATCTACCTCACATGTTAGCCGCTGGACTTAATACCACAGGGATCACGGTCAGTGTAAACGCTGATAAACATTCCATATGAAAACCCTCCTTAGGTTTAACATACAGATGGATTCTTAGAAGACATTGAACATGAAGTCCTGTGCTATAAACTCCCAATCTGAGCTGAACACTGTGTTGCAGTGGCCCATTCAGCCTTACTGAGCGCCCTATTGTCTGAGAGCGGCATAAGGAGCTGCCCAAAGCTCATCAGGAACATGCTTAACCATTCAAATGGGTGGCATAAATCTCCCAGGTATCCAGCATTCCACGTCAATTTGGGGTTATATATGTAGATCATTAGTGGCTCTCTATTCCCCTTAGGGTTACTGCGCAGGGCTCAGAAAAAGCCATGTACCCCTATTATGCCTCGAAAAAACAATTACAGCCATAGCTGGATGCTGGAAGGCAACATGAGACAGAGGCAGGAAAAAGGAATTTTAATTTTAGGTCATAAAGAATGTCCCTTTGCAGTGCATGACCATTAATTAATAATGAATTTAAAGATATGTGGAGGGTGTGTAAGAAGAATACCAATGACACTCTGGGGTCCATAAAACCCAGCAGAGCTGTTCACGACCCCCCCAGTCATCAAATGGAGTTTCATATTGAGGAAACACAATTACAATGAAATTATTGACTTGTTCATGGTCTTGTAATGGCAGTTGTATGTTGCTCTAATTATCCTGGTACAAAGCTCTTTACAAAATGTCGCTTCTAACTAGTGGTGGGACTCCATCAACGTTTTTAATCGAGTTGATTGCCGGGCAGTGGTGGGGCGACAGAGCCTGCAAGGCCTTCTCCGCTGCTCAATCAGAACCCTTAAGATATATCTAACACCTAAATTATGTTTGTTCAATTAAATTTCATACATTTACTTCAAACAGTCTACTCTTGTTTCTTATGTTTGTCTGAGCTGTGTCACTTCCCATACATGTTTGTGTGTTTCATCCAATCAGATTTGAGTCTCTCTGTGTGGCCAGGAGCAGGCTAATCTCTCCACAGCCCTCAGAATAAAGGGACCTTGTTATATTGTGTGTTTTTCTTTACCACTCGTGGCTTGCATAATTGTAATGTCATAGTGGTGAATTAAGTCAGAACAGTCCCTCTGATGGTACCAGATGCACGGCTCACCTCTGTTGCAGGGTCCGTATTTAATTAACTGCAATTAGTAACATTTTAATCACAAGCTATATGATAAAATATGCAACATTTTAAATTAAAAAAATTATTGAGTAAATAGACATATAAGCTAAACAACAAAGATGTTTGTTGTTTTTAATCTGTTCTTCAGATTCTTCAACCATCAGATTGGATCAAAGTTCTATTCTATCCATTCATCTTTCCAGAGTTTCAGGAACTCTTGATCATTCATGGAGCTTCTTTAGAAATGTGGACTGTAGACGCTGACATTAACGTCGGGGACGTCTGTGCTGATGCTACATGTTTAGCATTGTGATGCTATTTTAGGCTTGAATAGTATTTGAGAATAATTATAATGTATTTAATAAAAAAATTTTAACAAATTAAAATTGATGTAATTATTTTGAATTAGGGCTGAACTGAAGACATAAAATGTTATGTAGATATTCCAAAAGTCACCAATGTGGGCAATTGGCACAAGTTTCATGTAATTTTCCTAGTACGTGTTTGACTCAGTGGACAAGCAGTTGATCCCTGATCCCTGCTTTTGGGTATTTACTGCAGTGTTTTAATTCCATTCCCTGTGTAACTCCATCATATCCACATACAGCTTTATTTTCCTTTCATGAGTTTTCAGTTTAATCTCAGTACTTTTACTGAAGCCAGTTTAGTATGTGGGTAACATAAACTACAGCATTTTCTATATTTCTAGTTCAGTCAATATTAAATGACAAAAGTAATGTCTAGTTCTCTACATAAAAACTAAGCATCATTAGCAACATTTCTAATGTGTTCATACCCGGTCTTGGCAAAATTTGTCCAGTAGGTCATGACAACAGCACTCAGCATCACATCATTCTTGGAGAAGTTGCATGGAAACAGCTCTGTCGGCCCAATCATCGGCAGCCCAAACACATATGGGATCTCATCTCCATGCGCTGCGTCTGCCCACGGTGGTACCTAATGAGCATTAGATGAAACAAATCACATCAATATTGTTATGTCTGTGTAACAGATGCAAAACATTAGTTGGCAAAGCGTCTCAGAAAAAAAAAAAAAAAGTTTGACAAGCACCAACACATCATGCTAGTGGAAAAATACATTCAGCTGAGGAAAAAAAAAAAAAAAACAAACGTCAAAGTTTTAATATTGAATTATGTGTTGTACATTTTTGGAGTCAATTTTGGTGTACTACTTATCACAAATTGTACAATAAGTAGTAAATATTTGGATTGGAAAATTTCAGGGCATTCAGTTAATTAAAAAGGGTGTCATGCTAGAGGAGACAAAGGTCTTTAAAGAATCAAAACTTTTAAAATTGAAATGGTGTGGTCGCTGACCATTTTAAAAAGAAACTCATAGAAACTCACTCGCTCATAGTAAAGATCACAATCAGACTTAGCTTCTTTTTAAATGTTAAGATTTGGGACAGGTATTAGAAAATTACATAAACCTAAACCAAACAACCCAAGAACAGATATTTAAATAATCTTTAAAATAAAAATAATCTATAAAATGACAAAAGATTGGACTGCAATTAGGAAATCTAATACTTAAATACCTGCTACTGCCTTATCCAAGACCAGTTTGCAATGCAAAAAGCCTATGTTGAGATCCTGAAGTTGAGAAGATGGTAAAATATCTCATGGTAGGCTTGTGTGTATATTAAAGACATCCTTAATAGATATAATTTCTGCTTTCTCCACTTGCAACTGTATCTTCACTGAAATAAATAAGAATACAGTTCCCGCCTGTGCACTGTGCTCTATCTATTGATCTCCCACTCTGCTATGTTCCCACCTATGAACAAGTCAGCAGGACACGTAGAGCTTCCCTCTTGGGGAAGGAGCACAACAGCATGAAGCTGTCGATCAGTTCTGACTTTTTAACTTGAACAAGATTAAAAGAACCATAGAGAGACGTACCTGTTCTGTCTGACAGTGATGGTAGAAGGCATAAAAGTATGTTGGCGACCCAAAACTTGAGTGCAGATCAGCTGTTGCTACAGCCGGTGCTACCCACTGGTGATCAGTAAAAAGGGCCAGCAAAGTCTTCCGCCGGGTCTCTGGGTTGTGCCTGTCGGCCCAGTCTGTGTACATAAACTTGATGGTCTCACGCAGGATGTCTTTACCCTCTGGGTAACCATAGAGGTCATCAACAAAGCTGGACACTGCATAGTCAAAGTCATTGGCCTGGACACCATTGTCATTGTCAACGATGAGCTCCACAAACTTTAGGCCCTCACCCTGGTTCACTCCTAGCATTATGTCATAGTTGAGAAATTCACCTGTAAACATAAGCATAGATCGCTATTAGACACAATCCAGAGCAAAATGCTTCTTCAGTAGAGCATGGTAAGAGCATTAATTTTAACTGATACCTTGCTCCATCAGTATCTGAGGGTCATCAGGTATTACATCTCCATCAATGACTGGGCCAAAGGCAATGTGGTAGCGTGCTGGCTGGATGTCTTGATCAACAAGCTCCTTGTAATGTTTTCTTTGCAGGCACACCACAAGTTCCACTGTGTCCTCCAGGTTACAGCCCACCTTTCGGGCCAGCATCCGCGCATACTTGGCTGGCTGGAAACTGACAGCCCAGCTGGATAGAGCTGTCCCACTCTGGGCAATGGCCCTTTGGAAAAGACCTGAGGACAAAAACACACAGCGTACATTACCTATCTTTCTTTTTAGATAAGATGAAGAAAATTTAAGTGAACAAATTGAATAATAATAAAAAAAACATTTGATGAAATCATGTGAACCCTTGCTTTCTTTTACTAGTTACCTTAACTCTACATTCAATGAAAGGATTGAGCAGTTTTTAAGAACATGTTTGACAGATTGGCCTTGATAGTTAAGGCAACAACAAATACTTTCAAGCACTACTTAATTTCAAAATCTACTTGTACAGTGACAGAAAATCAAACACTGAAGCAGACAGATATGTGCTATAAAAATGTATTTGCTATCAAACCAAATTCTTCAATTTTGCCTGTTTTTGCTCCACTTAAATGTTTAAGTGAACAATTTTATTTTAAGATGAAGATAATATTTGGGATAAGTGTCCAAAGCATGCTGGCCTAACATAGAAAAACAATTCCACCTATTCCTAATTAATGACTGGTTTTGCAATAATTTACCACAAGATTCACCATTAACAACTTATAATGGCAATGAATCTTTTACATTACTTGTGGGTTGATTTTGGCCCATTGGGCAACTGTGACTCAGTGGCCTTTGGAAGACTATTTGGCTTCCAATCAGAAAGTTGTAGGTTTGACTCCAGCTTCTACATTTTGATGTTGTATATATGTGTGGCTGTTTGTGAGTGTGAATGTGGCTCTAGTCACTGGAAAAGTGCCATATAAATCCAGTCCATTTTCCATTCCTCTTTGCTTAATAGTTTTTAAAAACTCACATTGGAGAGTTTTCATTATGACTAGCCTATTGAATTCAAGTCAATTCAAAAGTACTTTATTCCCAAAAGGAAATTAAATGTTGTTGTAACTCATATTAATTCTAATTCAGTCTGTTGTCCAGATGAACACCAAGGTATTTGGATTCATCAACCACCTGCATTTCTTGGAAATTAAATTAAATGATAAATTTTTTTAATTGGGTAATTATCATATTGTATGGCAAAAAAGAAATGGGCTAAAATTTCAGCTTTCAGACCAACCTAAATTACTGGCAAACTTACACCATGTTTGTATGAGAGACAATGAAAAAAGGAATCATTTTGTATGTTCACTTGTTAGGTGAGGTTTACCTTTAGTGGAGTTGCTCCAGCGGTTGCCCTCTGAATAGTGAGACAGAGTGAGGAGATTCACACATGATGCCCCAGCACCCGAGCCAAACACGGTGATGCGTAGCGGGTCACCACCAAACGCTGCTATGTTCTCACTGGTCCAACGCAGAGCCTGGATCTGATCCAACAAACCGTAATTCCCTTTGGCTGCTTGGTCACCTGTACTCAGGAACCCTGCACGAGACAACAAAGGGAAGAGGGACGTCATCACTCTTGTGTCTTGGGAATATGGTTCCGTTACAGAGCACTGATAAACACACTGATATGAATTTTGGGAAGCTACACATAAACAATCAAGGAAGACAAATCCAGAGAGAGATTAACAAAATAATCAAATTCCAATGAGTTTGTGCAGGTTTTCTTTTTCCAGTCTTAAAAGACTCAATGGTAGGGGTAGACTGTATTGTAATGAGAACTCCTCTGACTTTCAGCTTTAAGCGCTGGACCCTTCAAAGCATCTGATTAGCTGACCGAAGAGACTAGTCAGAGTAGTTATGGTTTAAAAGCCTGGTAATTCAAAGAAGTAGCCCAGCCATGAAGAGATTTCTTACTGGTGTAATACGAGCCTTTCTGGCAGTTGCTCGTTGTGTAACAATAGGTCCTCAAAACAAGGGTCTGGGTGACAATGTCAAGATACTGTAGGCTAAACAGGGAAAAGCTATAATTTCTGACATGTAGAAGAGACTGAAATCTGTTTATACCCTTTGACTTTTCTGTCACTACACGGTAAGATGTAATGCAAAACTTCCATTATGTTTTTTACTTGGAAGGCAGTGCAGGAGGTACCAATGCATTTAATAATCGAGGTACTCAAATCATTCGAGGAATTATTTCAGCCTTAGGTCCAAGTGAGACATTTCGTGCCCCACATGCTGGACATGGAGTCTTCTGTGTTAGAACTGGCTGCTGAATGCTTTGAAAAAGGCCTTTCTGACACAAAAGTTGGACTGGTGATGCCACAACCTTTTCCCTTTAGTTGATGCTTCTCGATGTTGTAGCACATTAATCATTGATCATTTGCAAGCCATTAAAGGTTTACCAGGTACCATTTGTCAGTTTGTAAAATTACACAGTCAAAAATTATAACAATAACCTAGGTCATAGCACTCCATAAATACAGGTAAAAGCCAGTAAATTAGAATATTTTGAAAATCTTGATTTATTTCAGTAATTGCATTCAAAAGGTGTAACTTGTACATTATATTTA